>CABFOP010094656.1:0-12386 GCA_900683385.1 Anoplogaster cornuta | reverse complement strand
AAGGCAGAGTAAAGGTGTGTGTAAAACAATAGAACTGCATGAATGCTGTGTGTTTTGAACATTTTCGAGTAAGGACATGTATGATATGGTTCTTCATCTTAGGGCTTCAAATAGCATTGATTAGTACTTGCTACTTCATATCTGTGGCCAATAAGAACGCTTATATCCCTGACGGTATTTGTGTTGGTCGAGCATTTGTGCACTTAAACTTCCCAGTCTCAGCTGTACTTTGCTGTTCTATGTTTTTCCTGGAAAACTCCACGTGAAATGTCATCATCTCTTGTAAACTGGACCATCTCTTTCTCTCTCTGGAGCTGGGGGATACCTCTGTGATGGTGACTGCTGTGAGCAAAACCAAACCCTCTCCATCTCAGTTCATGCCTCTTGTGGTACGTCCTATGAGCCATTCTTAAGCCATGTTATATCTGTATTTAATTCAAACTTAAGTACTTTTGCCTCCAGATCATTTTTATAGCAGGCGATATCTAGACTGCAAGACTTTTAGTGCATTTGGCTCAATTAATATGTATTTTAAGGGTGCAAAAATGGAGGAGGAGATTATTGAAATAGATGACTCACATTGATTTACCAAACTGAAAAGCATATAATTGCATGTGATATTTAACTCTTACTGGATGCACGTCTTCTCACTCTGCAAAAGCTATGGCTGCTCTGTTATTTGTTCGAAGGCAGGACAGGCAGAGAGAGAAAATAAGTTCAATATGAAATAAATAAGAGAGAGAAACGTCCATTTGAAAATTGACAGGTGGACTATAGGCAGAAGGCAGCTGCTGCAGGTCGGATCCCCACTAACTACTTGAGACGAGAGCTGGGCACCACCGACAATGAGATCCTCACCAGCAGACTCATAGGTGAGTTGATGAGCGACGTACCTCGTGATATTGTGCCCCAGAAGGGTGTTTCGTGTAGTTGGTCTCTGTACTGATGCTGTCGTGTTAATGCTGTGTTTCTGCTGCTTCTCAGATCGGTCGATTAGACCCCTTTTCCCCGCTGGTTACTTCTACGACACTCAGGTCAGTTCAGTTTTACACAACTTCACGTTCATGTGGTAATAGTTTTCCTAACTTTGATGACCCCTTATTTTTTGAGCAATGATAAAAATGTGTGTATTTCTATCTCCATCTTTCTGTCTGTGTGTGTGTGTACGTGTGTGCTGCAGGTCTTGTGTAACCTGCTAGCTGTTGATGGAGTCAATGATCCAGATGTGTTGGCTATCAACGGAGGTGAGCCAAATCTCAGCCAAACAGTCATTGTGGAAACATCATTGGTTTCTTGCACTGATTCTTGCTCAAACATTCTTGCTTTTCTTTCCTTAAAGCTTCTGCTGCTCTGTCCCTGTCTGATATCCCCTGGAATGGACCAATTGGTGAGAAAACACACAAACGATTTTAGGCCTAATTTAACATAAACTTCAGCTTAGTAGTGAAGTAGTAAATACTAGTGAAGTTGTAGTACACATGTTTAAATCTAGCTTGTGTGTGTGTCCAGGTGCTGTGCGTGTGGGCCTGGTAGATGGAGAGTTGCTGATCAACCCCACGAGGGCGGAGATGTCTTCCAGCACTCTCAACCTGATTGTGGCCGGAGCGCCCAGCAGTCAAGTGGGTAAGTTAGCGGATACCGTAAAACCATTACGCGAAACGTCATCAGATATGGAGGAGAGCGCCGTGACGGCATCACGCGTCACACTTGTCTCTCGCCTGTCTGTCAGTGATGATTGAGGCGTCGGCTGAGAACGTGCTGCAGCAGGACTTCTGTCATGCCGTGAAGGTGGGAGTCAAACACACGCAGCAGATAATACTGGCCATCCAGCAGCTGGTGCGAGAGCAGAAGGTCGTCAAGCGCACCCCGGTCAAGTTCTTCACAGCCCCGGCCGACGTGGTGGAACACGCACGGCAGTAAGACCGCTGACTGAGCAGTGTTTTCCATTAGTTCTTAGGTTAATAGTGTTGGTGGTAGGCCAGGGAGAGCAAGGAAAAGGGCTGTGCACATGCAACAAGTACTATTCATGTCCTTGTGTTAGTGTGGGAAATCGATATGTGGTGCGTCAGTAATTGAATGAAGGAATATAATCTCTAGGACTGTCTAGATGCAAGTATTAGGCTAAAATAAATAATTCCCAAGGCTTATTTCATGACTAAAATTGTCTCTAAGTTAGGCTAAGGTAGAAATATATTCAATAATGGGTTTAAATTATTGAATTACTTCAGATGCAGCTACAGCAGCATGCAGAAAAGCACTCATTACGTTTGTTTTCTTAGATATTTTAAATGTATATAACCTTGATTTGACCAAAAATAGCATTCGTTATGTTTTGTGGACATTTGTAATGGCTCGTTAATGTTTTTCTTCCGTGCAGGTTAGCCTCAGAAAGGATCCATGCTGTTTTCACTGACTACACCCATGATAAGGTAAGTCACTGCCGCTCTTCCCCATATCCGTGACCATACAGTAGCTCTCTATTGCTACCACAGCTCCCATATGTGACCAGTCTGTGGCCATTTTGCATATATCTTAGTGAGCATTGAGTTTTCTATCATGTTCGGGATTTATTGTGAAAAGAAAAAGCAGCCAGAGTTAGTGAAACCTCATTTAGTCACTTTTGGGAAAGTTTTATTAATTTCAGAAGACTAATTTGTCATAATAATAATAATGATCTTTTCTCAGATTTCAAGAGATGATGCTATCAACAAAATTCGACTAGAAACAGAGGAGGGCCTAAAAGGTATATCTCCCTCAATGTTTATGCTCCATGCAATAAAGAGTTGCACTTATTGTGGGACCATTTGATTTCATCTGAATTGATTCAGCCATTGTATTTTATGCAAAGATTGTCCTAATATTTGTGCACTTAGTGTTAAGTTGTAATACATTGGTTCCATGCATCCAAACTAAGTAATCTCTTGTACTAATATCAAATGGTTACAGTATATTAGATTCCAGGGTCTGTATGCCTCCCTTGTGCTCTTACATCTCATCTGAACAGTGTATATTTATGTTTTCTGTGTATAGAAAAATTCCCCCAAGCTGATCCGTTCGAGGTCATTGAATCCTTCAACACTGTGTGCAAAGACATCTTCCGCAGTATCGTCCTTAATGAGTACAGGAGGTAAACACCGTCCATGGCTTGTAGTGTGTAGATTCTCATGATATGATTATGGTTATGTGCATGAATGTTTCTGTTTTGATTTGTGTTCATGTTTATGTGATCCCATGTCTGTATGTGTGCACTCACACCTATGTGTTTGTGTGTGTATTAGGTGTGATGGGAGAGAGCTGACTGCTTTGAGGAACATCTCTTGTGATGTGGACATCTTCAAGCCGCTCCATGGCTCAGCACTGTTCCAGAGAGGACAAACACAGGTAAGCACAACACAAACCAAATCTTACTTACAAATCAGAAATACCATTGTGCTCAAATATTATATCATGGACGGACGGCTCTGGCATTTGTGTCAGTTTTCTTCCCTCTTTGCCATTTTGAAAGATACAATAGTGCAGGTTTGACAGGGATTCAATAAAACATCCACAGCAGTGTCACAGTTTTGACCTGGAGCCATTCGCTCTATTTTGGCTTCATAAAATGTTTATGAACTGTAAAATCGTGTAGTAAAAACAGCTAGCTAAGTCCTCATCTTCTCCCGTTTACTGTAGGTGCTGTGCAATGTCACGTTTGATTCCCTTGAGTCCAGTGTTAAAGCAGATATCATCACCACAGCTCTGAGGTAAAGGCAGCACTCATTTATCCACACACATAAAACCACATTTCATTGGCTCACGTCTGCCGTAAAATTGTGAATATTCTCCAGACAGAGGTTGAACAGTATTTGGAAACGGTTCTTAGTGTTTACCGCATCACGGCAGTTCAGATAGTCACGCCTCTCAGTTCTCAGTTCAAAGTACCTTAAATTGACTTTCAAATACTTTCTTGTTTTTTCTAAATGTTGTGTAAGCTAAAACAAATCATAAAAAGTATTCAAAAACACAATTTATCCCTTCTGTTCATTTTCTTGCAATAGTGGCATCAAAGACAAGAACTTCATGCTTCACTATGAAGTGAGTAAAATCCTGTTTTCATTTTCTACGTCATATAAATTACAAGATTTATGGTCTCATATTCCTCAGTTTGTGAAATGACCCCTGCCCATGATTTCAGTTCCCTCCTTATGCGACCAATGAAGTTGGCAAGACTGGAGGAGCAAACAGGAGAGCGCTCGGTCATGGTTTGTATTTGCTGAACTTCACATTTCTTCTCCCTGCATTTCATCTTCCCACATCTCGTTTCCACCAGCGCTCTTATGGATCAGGTCTCCTACGTGTAATTATTGTGCGCATGTCTGTGTGCGCGTGTTCGTGCATGCATGTTTGCATTTATGACTGTGTGTTCCCAGGGGCCCTGGCCGAGAAGGCACTGAGACCAGTTATCCCTAAAGACTTCCCTTTCACTATCAGAGTCACTTCCGAGGTGCTGGAGTCCAACGGTGAGTTACACACACAACGATTGTCACAGGGAAGTTTGTTTATTGTCTAACGAGATTCCTCAGACAGGAACACAGGATTATTATGTTTGATCTGTCGGCTTTTTTCCTTCCTATGGCTCAATCTCTTCATCACTCCACCTCTTCTTCTCTTCCTCTCAGGATCCTCGTCGATGGCTTCAGCATGTGGAGGCAGCCTTGCTCTGATGGATGCAGGTACTGGTGTAGTAGGGACGCACCGAAATGCCCTTTTCACTGCAGATACTGTTTGCAAACACTGATCTTTAAGTATTGGCAGATCACTCCCATCCATTACTTTTACTCAACTAAAGGGCTGCAACTATGTATCATTTTACTTTTTAAATAATCTAATTAATCTTATAATTGAACATTGAAGTAGTCGATCATAAAAACAGAACATTTCATTGTATTACAAATCGATAATATATGGTTATGATATATTATTACCCTTACTGGAGACATTATTAGTGCATATTATATCTTGTTGTTAAAGTATCTTTGCTGAGATTTATAAAATGTCAAGTGCAGGTTAGATGTGCAGAGCAGAGCCAAAACAAGGTTCTATCAAAGACAGTTTATTTTTATTTTTCCTATGACAGTCTCTTATTTTGCTGCTCAAAGGAAATGTACATCATCTTTAAAAGACGGGTAGAAGTTAAGGTTTTGATTCAATGTTTTTAATCACATCCAGTGAAGTGCTGTCGTGCAGAAATTCAGAAAGCTTCTGGAGGCTGACGTGTCCAAATCTTTGTCCCCCAGGTGTGCCCATCTCTTCTGCTGTGGCAGGTGTAGCCATTGGCCTCATTTCCAAGCCCAACCCAGACAAATCTACTGACATCCAAGACTACAGGTTACTTACTGACATTCTGGTACGTGCAGCTCGTATCGATCGTGGTTATCATCTTCAAGTGGAAAGGGAATCCATGTCACAATCTTTCAATATTAAACTCAGTAGTTGTAGTTACAAATACCAAATTCTCAGAAAACGTGGATAGTGGCCCTGCTGTAAGTAAACTTGATATTGGAGATGTTGAGTGAGTTGAATATTTGTTTTGTAAACAGGGAATAGAGGATTACCTCGGAGACATGGACTTTAAATTGGCAGGAACAAACAAGGGTATCAACGCCTTACAGGTACTGTGTCCAAACAGCCATAACCCAATGGTATCAGTGCTGTCCTCTCAATGCTACTGCTGGTTTCTTCCATTCAGTGTTTCTGTACTGCTTTGTCTTCTTCTCTAGGCTGACGTAAAGATCCCAGGCTTGCCCCTGAAGCTGGTCATGGAGGCTATCCAGCAGGCCACATGTAAGCCCAAACGACAGTCAGACTTTTTTTGCACTGAAGAATAAAATGAGTGCATCTCTAGTATGTTTGATTGTCTTCTGTCTCAATGTGACCGTGTTCCAGTGGCAAAGAGGGAGATCTTGGGCATTATGAACAAATGTATCGCGAAGCCCAGGGCGACGAGGAAGGAGAACGGACCTGTCGTTGGTAAGTTTCGTACGTTCGAGTGTATATGTGCATTTTAATTTTAGAAAACTGGAGACGAACAAGTCGTACAGGCTCTCTTCCATTCTGATATGCTTGCCTCTTGTATTTATGATTAGAGAACGTCCGGGTGCCTGTCTCCAGAAGAGCTCGCTTCGTTGGCCCAGGGGGCTATAACCTTCGCAGGTTACAAGCTGAAACAGGTAACACTCAAGTACTCTTAAAAACCCATACATTTTGTAATATGTAAGTACCAGTTACTATTTCTTCTTTTGTTTTTATTTTTTAGATTAGTGGAGAGACATTCAAATTGAGTATGTTCAGTACAGCGTGCTAGTGCAAATCTCACGGTGTTAATAAAGCCACCAGCTTGTTGCTCTTTGTGAGATGTGAACAGGTGCGACAATAAACAAGCGTTGCTGTCCGCCACACAGTGCGACCACTTGAGGAGAATGTTCTTGTTTCCTCCTTAAGGTGTGACAATAAGCCAGGTGGATGAGGAGACTTTCTCTGTGTTTGCTCCAACGCCAGGAGCCATGAATGAAGCTCAGGACTTCATCAATGAGATCTGCAAAGATGATGTGAGTCTCTGCCACTTGCAGGAGCCTCTAGATTTAACAAACCCCTTTCACACGGTTGAACTCAAAACCATACAAATGTGCGAAGGGTGTTGACTACTCTATATCTATAAATGACTGTGCTAGAAAAGTCTGTGAAAGGAAATGACCTAAATCAGCTCCTCTCACGACCCCCCTTGTTGTTTAGTCTTACGTTGATCTGAGTACGACGTTGTGTCTGTGTGTGTCTGTGCACACTTGTGTCGATGTGCATGCATTCCTGTGCTTGTCTATGCATAAACGTGTGTATGCCTGTGTGCTTTCTCTTGCAGCAAGAACAGCAGCTGGAGTTTGGTGCGGTCTACACCGCCACCATCATTGAGATAAGGTAAACCACCAGCTGCTGTCATTTACACAACCTGTTTTTCATTGCGGTCATTAGCACTGAGGTTAAACATACTTTCGCAGAGGATCTTAATCCATGATCTCAGTAGTCAAACAAATCACACTCATCACAAATGTATTTCTGGATGAAAACGTCCTATGTAGTAGAACTAAATCCCTCTTTCCCGCTCTGCTCCAGGGACATTGGTGTCATGGTGAAACTGTATCCCAATATGAGTGCTGTCCTCCTGCACAACTCACAGCTGGACCACAAACGGGTTAGCAAACCTGTGTGTGTGTGTGTGCATGTGTCTGTGTGTCCATGCCTTTGTGTGTGTGTGTGTTAAGTGTGCTTGCTAGACGTTTGACTTTTGACTCTTTTTTTTAACTATTTGGTTTGGTGTGTTTGTGTACATGGCATAAGAAATGGGTAAAGAAATGAGAGCACTTTAATTTCCCTGAATACAAAATTTATTCAATCTTTTTCTTTTAGATCAAACATCCAAGTGCTTTGGGTTTAGAGGTGGGACAACAGATCCAGGTATGTATCAGGAGCTATACGGTACCTTTTTGACTTAACACAGTTGATCCCTTGTTAATATTCTGGACTACTTGTCTCTGCCTGGACCTCCGCCAACAGGTCAAGTACTTTGGACGGGACCCAACAGACGGCAGAATGAGGCTTTCACGGAAGGTACTCCAATCTCCTGCGGCGACCGTTGTCAAGACACTTAGTGAGAAACAGAGCATCACCATGGGAACAGCGAACAACCAAGCGACCAGCACCGATTCTTGACACGCCGTCCCGGTGTTAGGCCAAATTCTGGCGTTGCCACAAAACTGGATACACATTGAGTGGACGGCGCCATAAAAGTGTGCCACATCTGATGTTGGCACAGCCGCACTGTAAAGAAGTCTCCCGAGCCCAGGATGAACTTTTCACAAACTGAACCAGTGTTGTACATACAGGTGTTTACTCTGTTGCTGTGGGTATGGACTAAACTGCAGCTCGTTAAAGACAGTCCGCTGGGCCTGTACACAGTCTGAGAAGTCTTCAACCACATTCAGAGAAAAATAGGCAGGAGATAACAGTTTTAATATTCTGTTGAAGTTGTCTGTTCTTTTTTTTTTTCAGAATTAAAGTTTCTCATATTCACACCATCCTCTAGCCTCTACCACTTGTGGTGATTCTATGTCGGATATTAGGGGGAATTCCTGACTTTTTTTGCTGTCACGTTTTCATCCTCATTCAGGTGCACTTCAATTCTACAGTGGAGAAAGTGCTCCATTTGTGATCCTTCAAAGATTTTTCTGCAACCAGTGCTGCTGTACTAAGCCCAGATACTTGCATAGATAATTGCATTAACAGTATTGGATTGCTAAGGATTTGCTCACGATAGTGCCGTGGATCCCTGTCCTTTCCTTCCTGATCTTTATGGGTTCTATAGTGTTAAAGGTCTATGTTCAGATTTTTTTAAAGGAGGCTTTTTTTTCTCATAACCTTTTGAGTAGTTTTTACACCACAAGCACTGTGCACTGTTTGTCATTCATGTTAGTATATGGCTGATTCTGTTCCTTGTGGAGTGGCAAATATATGATAAATATTATAAGTGGCAATGTCTATAGAACTGTCAGCGTCAGGATATGGGTTAAGAAAGAAAAGTAGTGGAAATGTACTAGTATAACTTATTTTTCAATATGCCATTACAGTGTGGTGTTGTATTTTATATATGGATTAATATCTGTAAATAAATATTTAACGGTTTCTTTTATAGATTGTAATAAGTCACTAGGCTAGTCCTATAAAGACATGTATTTTGGTCGGTTTAACAGTAACGTGGCATGATAAGCCTGTTGTGTGTACTGTATATGATTGTTTTTACGTGTAATAGGGGCATTTACAGTACATTGGGATACATTAACTTATATCGGTAAAGGCTATTCAGCACACACTACACACGCAAACGCAGTGTTTGCGCCTCACCACACTCGTCGGCTTCCGTAGCCCCTCAGAGGAGACCCCGCGGCGGTGAGCGCTTGATTGACGTTGAAGAAGAAAAAGAACACAAGATCGGATTACAAGATGGCGGTCTGTGGACGTTAGCAAAGAGGCCGTCGTAGTTGTTGTGTTCTATGTGGATTTTACTGTTTGATATGAGCCTTTCTGCTGAATTGTTAAGCATTCTGAGTGTGATATGTTTAGGAAGTAGTCATTAAGAGTCGTTTTACGATTGTGAACTACACTCGGACGTATGTCTGGAACATGCGGGTAGAAACAAAGTTACCAGTTCGAGGATAGGAAAACACTATAGACAGTGTGAAGTGATAGCTTGTTAGCAGCTAGCTAGCCTGCTAGCTCCGACTCGGTTGACCATGTCGGACACTCGGCGGCGAGTGAAAGTATATACGCTGAATGAAGACCGGCAATGGGACGATCGGGGTACCGGGCACGTCTCATCTACCTTTGTTGAACGGCTGAAGGGAATATCGTTATTAGTTCGGGCCGAATCAGACGGTAAGTTTCCAGTTAGCCTAGCCACATTGATGTTACGTTGGCTAACGTTAGCCCGCTAACCACTGGTTGGTTTAGTCAGGATGCGCTAATTGACTAATTTGTTTACTTGGTCTTGTTATTAGACGTGGGTATCGGGAGCCAGGGGTTCGAATTTTTACGCAAACTACTTGCTTTGTCCTTTTGTAAGAGACCACTATTGACTTAGCTGATTAGCAAGTTGATCGGTTGAGCAGGTAGCTAACGTTGCGTGATCTAGCTAGCATGTGGGCCTCAAAGTCTACTAACAAACTTGCTGGTTAACGTTACATTTGCTGGATAGAAAACCGTTATGTCTTCATTCACAGATAACGCAAACTAAAGTAGGAAAACGCAGGGTAGGTAATAAGGCAAAATTGTTGGAGGTCTTAACTTTTAATAAGCGTAAGAATCTATCTACCAAGCTTTCCCTGTTGTTTACATGAAAGCTTTGTGCTAGGCTGTATAATACAGTTCATTTCTTTAACATTGAAATGTTCAATCAACTTAAACAAAGTTTAGGTTGTGATCAGTGGCACAAGTTTGACAGTTAAGGCTAAACTCACGCTTTGTGTTATAGGCTCACTGCTATTGGAGTCGAAGATCAGTCCAAATACTGCATATCAGAAACAACAAGTAAGTATTGTTGCCTCTGATGAGGTACAGATGCATGCTGGTGCACACTTCTTCTTTTTTTCATTGTCCCAGAGTAATTTAGATTTACAATACTTAAATTAACTGTTTCCTTTTCATTCATTAAGCAGTGATAGCTGGCCACTAGGTGTTGGAAAAGTACAGCTACTGCTAGTCAAGTTTAGACAATGGAAATGCATTATCTGGCCTCAGAGGCCACCTGAAATGAATAATGGGCAATTACACCGCTCCCATAATCCCGATCTCTATATGAAACTTTTGTTGCTTTCAGAAAACTGGCTGAACCATACCTTTTGCCTTCTGTAGCACAGACTGAGTAAAGCTCATTCTTACAGGAGTTATGCTACCAAGCTTATATATTCTCCAAGCATTACAGAACTTGGGTGTGTTTGGCTGTGTGAGATGTTATTTATGTCTGTGAGCGAGTGCAAGCATGAGTGAGTGTGTCCTGTAAATATGGTCAGAGGCATGTGTGTGTGAACAGTTTGCTGTTGCTTTTTCCTTCTCCCAGGACACACTGATTGTCTGGTCAGAAGCGGAGAATTATGACCTCGCTTTAAGTTTCCAGGAAAAAGCTGGCTGCGATGAGATCTGGGAGAAGATTTGCCAGGTAAATTCAGCCTATTTTTACTTTCTGTGCAGTGATTTAAAATACTACATCAGGTTCATGAAGCTCATTTTTGTAGTATCCCATGGCCAAGGGATGCTAGAAAACATTTAATTTTGGGAAGCACAGAAACTTCTATAAAGTGTCTAGACAATTATTTGGCTCTCCCTCATCAGGCATATAGGTAAGCAGTACATTCATACTGCTAGTTACATTCCTCACTCTATGACTTGTCACTCCCCCAGGTGCAGGGTAAGGACCCTGCACTGGAGATCACCCAGGACCCCATTGATGAGTCGGAGGAGGAACGCTTCGAGGAGTTGCCCGAGACAAGCCACCTGGTGGAACTCCCTGCCTGTGAGCTGAGCCATCTGGAGGAGATTGCTGACCTGGTCACCTCTGTCCTCTCCTCACCAATCCGCAGGGAAAAACTTGCTCTGGCACTGATGAGCGAGGGCTACATCAAGAAGCTCCTGGGGCTTTTCCAGGTATGCGAGGACCTGGACAACAGGGAAGGTCTGCACCACCTGTATGAGATTGTCCGGGGCGTCTTGTTCTTGAATAAAGCGGCCCTGTTCGAGGTGATGTTCTCTGACGACTGTATCATGGATGTGGTGGGCTGCTTGGAGTACGACCCCGCGCTGGTTCAGCCTAAACGACACCGGGAGTTCCTTACCAAGACAGCTAAGTTTAAGGAGGTGATCCCTATCACGGACTCAGAGCTGCGGCAGAAGATCCACCAGACCTACCGGGTGCAGTACATCCAAGACATCATCCTGCCCACGCCGTCCGTCTTCGAGGAGAACTTCCTCTCCACGCTCACCTCCTTCATCTTCTTCAACAAGGTGGAGATTGTCAGCATGCTGCAGGTAAGGATGCAAACCGAGGAACTTACAGCCAGAGCAGTACGAGCTATCAAGTAACACCTGTTCAAGAGGCTATCCTAAAAATGTATAGCGCTAACAAGTTGTTTGTTTTACCCAGAAAATCATGCACCTACAATATACAATTCTGGCCAAGATTATTGGCACCTGTGCATTTTGTGCAGATAATGTACAATATCTTCTGAAATAATTGGAAATTGAAACAACTTTCAGTCTTCACACATCCATCTATTGGTTTACAACAACATGATCAAATAATAACAAAAAAATATGTTATGGTTTCAGAATTGAAGGCTGTGATTATTGGCACCCTTTAGAACATTTCAATTTTGTTGGAAATAGATTTTGATTTGGAGTGTACTGTAATTCAACTCCCCTTGTGACTTTGCCCACATGGTCTAAATTAACCAATTATCCATTTTAAAGTGATAAAACGGTCAGGGAAGCAGAACAGACTATCTGTGAAAATGGTGTTGAGAAAAGAGCCGCCTGAGGACATCAGAAAAACTATCACCAAACATGCATTCGCAAGGCTATACCGCCATCTCTAGAGACTGTGGTATTCCTGTTTCCATGTTATTAAGAAGTTTGCTACTCATGGAATTGTTAAGAATCTCTCAGGACGTGGTGGTAAGAGGAAAATTGATCTCAGATGTCGTCAAAGGTTTGTGTGAGCCATTTGGAAAAATGCCTTGCATGACATCCACAGATCTCAAGGCTTACCTGGAGAGGTCTATGTAATAATGGTTTCAGCTGGTACCATA
>CABFOP010094654.1:0-14420 GCA_900683385.1 Anoplogaster cornuta | reverse complement strand
CACAATATTATTAAAGAAAGACTTGATAATGAATGGCGGGATGAATGGAATAATGAGAAAAGAGGAAGGTACTACTTTACCATTCAGTCTGTTAAGAAGAGAAGTATTTATATCTGGGTCGACAGAAAAGATGCTGTTAAACTAACTAGACGGCTTGGCCATTGTGGTCTGAATATGAATCTAAAGACAATTGGGAAACATCAAAATGGGTTATGTGAATGTGGTAGTCTTGAGACTATACAGCATGTTTTATTATATTGCAATAAGTATAGTGAAGAGAAATGCGTTATTCATTGAGATATCTGCTTTAGGTGTTTCTTCCTTTTCTTTAAAAACTCTCTTAAGTCGTAACGAGAACCATCAGTTAATTGAAAATAAGATCTTGTTGTTTTTTGCGTGCTACTGGCTTATATCCTCGGATATAAACCATTGACTGTATATAATAGATATAAACGCTGAAGTGACTGTTATTCTATTCTAACCGGTGGATGGCAGTAATACGCTGTGAAGCGTCTAATCTGCCGGAAATTAAACAGAAGAAGAAGAAGCAGCATCCTGTTGCGTCTGTAAGTTTTCGCCTTTTCGCTCGTGCCTGTTGGCGCGAGTTTTCTGATAATGCGCGTCAGATTGTAACGTTATGCTAACTAACGTTAAACAAAAGTTACCCACAATGAAGAAGCCCCGGGTACTGTACACCGCCCGGTGCTGAACACGGCAGTAAGAGAGTAACGACATCAGCTTGACCTGGTAAGTTAGCTGTGCAGTCTGGTTAACATTACTTTTTTAATATCTGGAAGACTGTAACTTTACTCAAATCAGTGAGAGGTCAACGGTTGCTGTGTGGACTCGTAATTTAGCAGTAACGTTAAGGGCTCACTCGTTAACTTACTTAAACCTACCTGGGGTAACGTTAGCATTAACGTTATAATGTTATGTGGAGAAGAACCGTCCTGTGCAGATTCAAATAACGTAAAATTAAAATAGCTAGGTTAACCTAGCTAACGTTGTTAACAGTAACGTTAAGTTAAGGTGTTCAGGCTAATTTGACATTATCAATTGAACAAGGAAGTTGAGAAAGTAAATCATCTTTATCAAATGCCAAGCGACTGTTCTTAACATGTTAACGTTACATGCTAGCCACAGGGTAACGTTACTCCACTGGTCTCCAATGGATCCCATGCAGAAAATGCGTAAAATCCGAACCTGCAGTCGTATAGCCTCGACAATGATGACTAGAGGCATAAGCGTAGTTTATCTAAAACGTTTTATTGTTGAGGCATAAAGCATCAAATTGAGCAGCCGACATGGCGAAGTGTGTTAGTATTGATGGGTCAGATAGTGAAGACTCAGATTCAACAGCTCCACGATTACTTGATAACTTGATAATCATCGCAGGACTGTAAAATATCTTTCCCCATATTACTGTTTGTCAAATTAGGTGGCACGATTTCCTCGAGGTAGACTGATGTTATATGGACTTATTCATGATGAACTGTGAGCTTTTGGCGACGTGCAGTGCCCTTGGCTACCTGGAGGGAGACACCTACCACAAAGAAGCTGACTGTTTAGGTGAGTGTCACCTGATGGATCTCAATAGAAATGTCGCCACTGTGGAATGTTAAAGATGTTTACATATTATGATAAATCCAAAAAGCAAAATCAGAGAGGGAATGAGAAAATATTGAGGAGTCACTTTCCCTGGTCATCCTCTAATTCTCTCCTCTCGGTGTGTTGTAGAGAGTGTGAAAGACTTGATCAGGTATTTACGTCATGAAGACGACACGCGTGACATCCGCCAGCAGCTGGGGGCCGGACAGATCCTACAGAATGACCTTCTACCGATTATCACTCAGCATGGGCAAGACAAACCCTTGTTCGATGCCTGCATCAGGTAAACACTGAGAAGGAACTTGAAATGTGTGTTTAGGAATCTTCCTAATGAAAAGGACCTCAGAGAAATGAATTGAAACACCTGTATTTTCTCAAAGCTGATGAGTTGGAGGAGATACAACTGTGGTTCCTCTGACTCGTCTTTTCTCGTCTTTCACAGGCTCATGGTCAACCTTACTCAGCCTGCCCTCCTTTGCTTCGGTAAAGTCCCCGAAGACCCAGCTTTTAGACATCACTATTTACAAGTCATGTCTTCATTACAAGCCTATAAAGGGGTATTTTGATTTCTACACTCTAACATGTAATCACATTGACACAGTGAATATTTCAGAGTCAGATAAATTCTATAATTCTATAATATTTAACATGATAATTGAAATGTCTATTGTTCTTTGCAGGCATTTGCCAATGAGAAGGTGTTTGGTGTTTTTAGTGAGACATTGTACAACCTTCTACAACTGGTGAGCGTTTTCACAAGGTTGCTCTCACTTCACCTGTTTCTTAGATTGTATTCTTAAAATGCTTTCATTTACATAAAGGTTTGTGTCTCCTTTTGACCCACTTTCCCTCCTCTGTTTTGATTCCAAACCCTCTCCCCTTTCAGGATTGGGAGCAGAGACAAGAGGAGGACAACCTGCTAATAGAGAGGATTCTGCTGCTGGTCAGGAATGTGCTCCATGTACCTGCTGACCCCTATGAAGAGAAGGTCAGAGTTGAACATGGATGCCAATGTGCCCACGTTCTGCTAATTCCCAACATGGAGTTTGAGCTAAAGTTGCCCAATATTGTGTTTGTTAGAAAGGCAATGATTAACACATTGCCTTTCCCTTACCCCCCTCCTCTCCTCTCCTCTCCTCTTATTCCTCCATCTCCGATCTCCTTTGTGGCTGTAGAATGTGGATGATGATGCCAGTGTCCACGATAAGCTGCTGTGGGCTGTTCATATGAGCGGTTTTGATGACCTGATCAAGTTCCTGGCATCGGCCCAGAGTGAGCAGCAGTGGAGTATGCATGTGTTGGAAATCATCTCCCTCATGTTCAGAGACCAGGTTGGAGAGAAGCACCTTTTGGAGCTGCACCGGTAGTTTTGCAGTTGCTTTCCGTGTTTGACATTTCCCCTTTTTCCCTGCAGACGCCGGAAGCCTTGGTGAGTGCTGGTCAGGCTCGTTCAGCCCAAGAGAAGCAGAGAGACTCTCAGGAGCTGGAGTCACTGAGGCAGAAAGAGCTGGCGGAGAAACGAACTCGCACAATACAAAGAGGAACCAGGTAAATATAAGTAGTTTTGGTGTGTGTGTGTGTGGTGCAGGGCTCCTACAGTCACAGAAAACATGGAAAGGACTAGATGTGCATCCACTCAACACTTTTAAGAGAGATACAAGATCTAAAATAACTGTAATTATAGTGCTAATTAATTCTCATTATCATACCAAAGGGGAAAGCCTACCCAACAATAATACAACTAGAGCACCAGGCTACTGTTGAGAAGCAACAACTCAAGTCTAAGACATGTAAAGTCTAAGACATGTAAAGCAATGTAGCTTCACAGATCCAGGAGGAGGAAGCTTTCATCTAACTTGCTCTAAATAGCAGAGTTGGATTAATTACTTAATTACATAATTTCCTACTTGATAGTAAGACTGTAGGCTACAGGCAGACCACAAGTCTGTCATTCCAACTATGTAAAAACATTGTATTTTATTTATTTTTTCTGGTTGTTTATATCCTAGAACATTTTATTTTTACTTTGAGGGATTTGCATTCGTCACATGCCAATTGATACTCTGGGATGACTTACAGCTGATTATAAAGGGCGAGATATATTCCTTCATGCCGAAGGAATGTTTTTTTGTTTGTTTTGTTTTGTTTAAAAAAATAAAAAAATACATTGTTTGATCATATGTGCTTTCCGTTGCTGATCTTTTTTACCCCCTCAGACATTCGCGCTTTGGAGGGTCCTATGTTGTTCAAGGTCTCAAGTCAATTGCAGACAAAGATGTGATTTATCACAGAGGACTTCATAATGTGAGTAAATTGTGCTCTAGATGTCAATGAGCCCATTTGTGATATAAATGAAGCTCCTTCATATTGGGAGTGGTGAGTTTGCAGAAAACAAATCTCACAGCTATTGAATGAGTGATTTTAATGTAAACCCTGTCTGTTTTGTTTTTTCTAGTTCAAAAAGTATACCCATGACACAGGAAAAGCAGTGAGACGTGTTCCTAAGAGGAATCGACATGCCCAGGACTGTGAGGGCAAACGCCGTTCTGCCCTAAATGTGCGACTCTTTCTGCGAGAGTTCTGCATGGACTTCTTGGAGAACTGCTACAACCATCTCATGTACCTAGTCAAGGTCAGCACTTTGTGTCACTCTCATGTGAATGGCTTCTTTGTTGTGTGGTGTAGACTCAGTGTTGTGAGCACTAGTTTTTGACTTCTCTGCAACAGTCTTTGGTCCTGTGATTGCTGTTGCTAATGGATCCTCCATACAGCCTTCCCAGACACCAATAGACTGAGCTAACATTTAAATAACTAAATTGGTGAGGTTCGGTATTTAGTATACAGACTGTATATAGTATTTTTCAAGAAACATTCCCAGCCGTCTCAAGGCCCACCTGGCAGTTTACTGAGGCCCTCCTGTTGGGAACCACTGCACTAGAAGACTGTTAAAATCCCAACTGATTTTGAAAATGTGTTTTATCACATGCATAATGTCACAGAATAGGCTGGGTGGGGAGTCAGATAACCTGTGGATTAGAGGAAACTGGACTACTCATGTCACAACACTTTGTTTTCCTGGTTTCCTCCACAGGAGAGTCTGATTCGGGAGCAGGCTCAGCAGCACGACGAGACCTACTATCTCTGGGCACTCAGCTTCTTCATGGCTTTCAACCGTGGCAATGGATTCCGTGCCGACTTAGTTTCTGAGACCATGTCCATCCGTGCTTTCCATTTTATTGAGCGCAACATCACCAACTACTATGAGATGATGCTTACTGACCGCAAAGAGGCCAGGTCCTGGTCCCGCAGGTGAGGAGAGTGTGTCTGTCTGCGTCTGTGTGCATCTGTGTGTGTCTTCTTTTTTGGCCCCTGACAGACGGTCCCCTTTTCTCCCCAGAATGCACTTGGCACTAAAGGCGTATCAGGAGCTGCTGCTAACTGTAAATGAGATGGATCGCTCCCGTGATGAAAGCATCCGTCAGAGTTCCAACGTTATCAAAAGTACGGCACACTCTTTTCTACTTCTAATTTCAGTTTGAATTTTAGCCCGTTTCAGCCAGGACTACACCCAATTTTGCACATGGTTCCCTTTATTTCACAACGCCAAAAATATTTGGACATACAAATAGCTTAAGATTACTTCCGTTCCTGCAACATCTAATATACTTAAATTATTGTCTGTATATGCCCAAACTACCCTCTGAAAAGACTCATGAGAACCAATATTTTAAACCTTAATTTAATGTAAAATGATTAGTGTTTTTAAATGGCCTTTGTTTCTAACTCTTAATGTATGAGTATTGGTGTGCATGTAATTGTAGTCATAGTTGTCACATTGTCTCCTCCTATCTGCACCTGCTAGGTAACATATTCTACCTGATGGAATACAGGGAGATTTTCCTGACCTTGCTGAGGAAGTTTGATGAAACTAGACAGCCACAATCCTTCCTCAAAGATTTGGTGGAGTCGACCCATCTCTTCTTGCGCATGCTGGAACGCTTCTGCAAGGGTCGGAAAAACTTGGTGGTCCAAGTAAGCGCTCATACCAAAATACAAATTGTAGGGTGTGAAGTTAACAATATCCACTATAGATAGGCTCCATAAACGGCTCTCTATTAACTCTGCAGAAGAAGAAGGTGAAGCGGAAGAAGCCTCGGAGCAAAAAAAAGCAGTCAGCTGTAGAAACTAGCCCAGAAGCACTGGAGGAGACCTGGAAGGCTGTGGAAGAGGAGCTGAGGGCTGCAGGGTTTCAGGTAAGCGGGGAGCACAGTTCCTTTAGCCTGGGTTCACTGCATTTCTAAGGCAGTTTTTTGGAGTCCAGACATGGATCTGTACACAATCTTGAAGACTGATGTTGACTGATGACCAGTCGAATACATAATTCTTTTCAGGGCTGCAGTAAACAGGACAAATTGACAAAGACTGAATTCTACCTCCCTATTTTTCTGTCTACAGTTGTCAGAGGCTTTAACTGAGAGCATTGTGCCATTTGATGCTACATCTGAGACGCCTCTTGAGGAACAGCGGACTGAAGCTATGGTGCGGGTGCAGGAT
Source organism: Anoplogaster cornuta (assembly GCA_900683385.1). Lineage (NCBI taxonomy): Eukaryota > Metazoa > Chordata > Actinopteri > Trachichthyiformes > Anoplogasteridae > Anoplogaster > Anoplogaster cornuta. Next base: position 8,258 of record CABFOP010094654.1, on the reverse strand, counting down.
GCCCTGCTGGCCAGACTGGGACCAGAGGCACTGGGGCTGCTGCGCGCTGCCAGGTTAGTGGGATGCAACACCCCATCATCTTCTCAGAACAATCACACAAGCTTCAAAGTTCAATTGAAGGTTTTTCTCCCTGTCTTTGGTTTCAGGGAGCTTTGGCCAGAGGGAGATGTGTTTGGATCAGCTGATGTGGAACCTGATGAGGAACTGGAACTCCTAAAACAGATCCTTCTTGCCAACCTGCCTAGTAAGTCCTTTTTTATATACATATATTGATCAGTTTGTACTATAGTATCTATGTGGTGGTCATATAGCTGCTATTAAACCCATTATGACCGGATGCAACATTTGCGTGTATATCCCTTTAAGACTGGGTGGGATGTCTGCATGCTTTCCCCTTTAAGGCCGGATGCGACGCCAGCTGCTGTCATTGTTTTCAAGACATGTGACCGATTAAATGCATAGTGATTCGCTGAAATACATGCTGGGAAGGTGAAATGCATTGTGGGATACATTTTTAAAAATATATTATTTTTTAGCCTTGTATTTAGCCTGTAGCTTGTCTTAGCCTCTTAGCTTAAAGTTGCGCTTCAGACAGTGATAATGACTGACGACCTGAACGACTGAAGCGACATTCACGATGTCGAGTACAGCAGTTACTATGATGAAAATAAATAGTAATTAATAAGTACAAAACTCAAAAGTTGGTGCATGTGTTTCTTCACCATAGTGCTATTATGGTGATAACGGAGAATTTTTGCAGTTTGAACACCAAATATGCAAATTAAATAAAGGCCAATGGTGTAAGCTTTCAAATGCTTTCTATTCTATGTTTCTATCTGCTACAGAGGCTGAGAAATTATTTTTTTAGTGAAAGTTGAACACTGTCAAGTTTTTCAGAAAACCCTCAGGTTTTAGGAAAAAATGCCTTAGGTTTTAGAAGGCATTTATAGAGGGTGCCTTAGGTCTAAATGGGTTAATCATACGTTATTTCAGCTTTCAAGCCTTGTTTGTAAATTCTAATTTCAGGGTCATCTCCCCCTGAGCCTGAGTTGGAGGAGGAGGAGGACGCAGCAGAGGTAGAAGAGGAAGAGTTGGAGTCTGTCCAGGTGTCTGAGAATGAGTTCAACTTTCTAGACTTTATCAAGAGGTGAGGAAGACTATGTATGTCAATAATTATTAATGAAAAGGCCCTCTGTCTTTTTAAAAAGAGCCTTCAAGACACTATTAAATATAAAATAGCTTTAGTTTGTCTGTGATGGCAAGACCTCCATCATGATCCCCAGCATCTAGTTAGCCAAGCGACAAGCCTAATAGTACTTTTTGAGTTTGGCTTCAAATACATTTTGTGACCTCTCTGAAGGAGAATGTTTCCATATGTCTTACAGGTTTGCTAACCCGGGTGCTGTGCGTCCGTACCTCCTCCTACTGAAATCTTACTCTCACAACACACCTCACACAAACCACTGCATCGCGCGAATGCTACACCGCATAGCAGTTGACCTGAAGATGGAGGCCGTGCTGTTCCAGCTGTCAGTTTTCTGCCTCTTCAACAAGATCCTGAGTGACCCTGCTGCAGCTGCTTATAAGGTAAAGTTTTCTTCAGCATCCTCCAGTTTATGTTCAAAGTTAGATTATGTTGACCAAAGATGGCCATTGATATATTGGTGATGGAAAGAGAACCCTGGATTACTGACACAGGAGCTTACTTTCTTTCTCCCCTTCACAGGAACTGGTGACCTTTGCCAAGTATGTGCTGAATCGTTTCTTTTCACTGGCAGCACAAAATAACAAGGCTTACGTAGAACTGCTATTCTGGAAGAATGTAGGGGCCGTACGTGAGATGACCGAAGGCTATGGCAAAGATGGGTTAGTGTTCTTTGTTTTTTATTTTATTTTTGATATTTTTTTAATTTAGAAGTGTCATCTTAAGATTCTCATTGGTTTACATGGAAAAGATGTGCATGTCAAAAGTATATGCTATTTCAGTGTATTATGTTTTAAAAAGAGCCAGAACACAAACTCTGACATTTCAACCACAGTCTGCAAACGGCAAACTTCCATTTTGCAAAGTAGGCTCTTCCTTAGCATTACAACTTGGAATTTATGCTCCACGTTTTGAAATATTGCATCTCATTGTCCTACATGTGTCAGAGAGGGATCAAATAAAAAAGCAACATGGACCGAAGAAGAGGAAGAAGAGTTGCGTAAGCTATATGAGGAGCACCGTCACTCTGAAGGTAGACTTTCTTCTCATTTTCTGTTTTTACATCCTTTGAGTCGCTTGTATCCTATACTAGAACTTAACAGCTGCACATAGTGTACTGTTGTCCAAATTCTGTCCCTGACTGTTGACTCGCTTAGTGCCAGACATAGTGGAGACTCTGCTGCCATTACTGAGCAACAGCACCCGCACACGTCGCCAGGTAGTGGTGCAGTTGGTGCATATGGGACTGGTGGACAGCGCTAAAGAACTGAAGAAACCGAAGTAAGTGCTCCGGGGGACAAAATCAGTAATATATGTATGTAAATGGAGAGTTAAGAAGATATGATATGCCAGAATGCACTGGAATTATAATGTATGTACTGCATTTCTATGGAGAACCCTCTTGTTAAACTGTGTTTTTGTCTCTTACATAGGAAAGGTACTCAGATCGTTCTTTGGACTGAGGAGCAGGAACAGGAGCTGCAGATGCTCTATGAGGAATACAGAGACTCTGACAGTATGTACCAGAGGCCGTAGCAACACTTGGTAGTACGTGAGGGGAAAGTGGAGCAGCTTCACAGACTCATCCTGTTGACAGTTTCAGTGCTGATACAATAGTAGTTTCATGAATACCTCAGTTTATGTGTGGTGATTAGCTCCTTAGTGAAGTAAACTGTATTTCTGTAGATGTCCTGGGGGATATCCTGAAGAAGCTTACAGCCAAGCGCTCCCGTGCTCGTGTGGTGGACAAGCTGCTCAGTATGGGCTTGGTGTCTGACAGACGAGAACTGCATAAGAAGAGAAGTCGTAGCACTCATGGGAAGAGTTCTGGAAAAGGACTGGTAAAGCCTTTTTTCTGATGTTCTTTTATAGTAAGACTATAAAACAATACCTACCAGTGTTTAAATATGAAATTAATGATATTGATTGGGTGTGTCTCACGTAAAAGCAGCTGGTGTCAAGTTTATCTAATAAATCTAAGAAGATCTTAATATCTAAAATCAGGCACAGATATATAAAAAAAGAAAATCATGATGTTCTTCTGCCACAGACTGAAGAAGAGTTCCTAGCTGACTTAACAGAAGGTGTCACAGATGATCCGGCGGACAGAGATGATGAAGAGGAGGATGAGTCTGAAGAGAGTGAGGAAGAGCTGGAGAAGGAAGAATCAGGAAGTAGAGGAAGGAGGAGCAAAAGCATAGACGTCACAGTGGGGCCGAGTGCCGATGTAGGCGCCATGGTGTATGATCTACAGGAGGAAGGTGAGAGCAAGGTCATCTGGTAAAATTATTTGAACTGTCCATCACCATACCATCTTTGTGATGGTCAGTGTGTTTTGTACAGGTTTACAGTTTTGTTGGGTAGCGCTCAGTGGGGGTAAATGTAAAATGTTGAATACGATAAGTATGGCAAAACTTTATTATTACAATGCTCTCCAGCCAGCGTGACTCACAGCACAAAAAAAAAGTTTGTTCTAAATAATCAAATCATTACTTAATGGTTTTCTACTATTCAAAATGTATCAATTCTGTGACTTTTTATATGAGGCTAAGTGTTATATTCAGGCCATGCCATGGGTCAGTGCAGTGGATTGATGACATTCTGGGTATATGATGGCTGGAAAATAGACCAAAATACTCAAGGGCTGTAATTTACTGTTAGAACAATCTGCTTTATCAAAGCTGCAATAATCTAGTGCAAGGTCTATGTATGGCAGTATTAGGGCTGCACAATGCATCATTTTATTATCACCGTGATATGAAGTTAGCCTATAATTATTATATTTAATAACGTGCACATCACATTATGCTCTCTGTCTAATCTCGTCGGCGTTCACTAAGCTGCTGCTTGTAAGTCATACAGTTATTGCAATATTCAACGTTATTGCCTATTTTCCTCATATCGTGCAGCCCTAAGCAGTAAACCCTCAGTGAAGCCCCTCCAAAAAGTCATAAATCATTTATATTAAGCTGATAATAAGCCAAACTTGTTGCCATGGTTATAATGGCCTGATTTCTGCAATACACAGTTAACACCCCTTTGCATAATGTTCTCTTTCTTTGCAAAAAAGATTCAATCAAAAAACAAGCCTTTGATAACCATGGCTTCATTATAATGATTATCAACTTGACCAAATAAAAGGGTTATTTGCACTCTACACACGAACTAGCATGAAACCACGAATAATGGCAATAACAAACTATGCACAAAATTGTGAAGTAATATGAGGGCCTCTTCTTTTCAGATAACAGAAACATGTCCAGACAAGTCCTGTTTTTAAAACTCCTCAGTCCCCCACCTCTTGACTGGCTGAGAGGTTAAATTGTTATTTACCATACGATTTCAACTGATTAGTTGACTGATATGTTTTCTTCCAACAGGTTTGTCAGGACCCTTGTTGTGGTTACAAAATTGCCTAAACAGAACAGCAGATGACCGTAAAGAAGATGGTAAGCGCAAAATGTTTTAGGAATACATTTTGCTTCATGTTTGCTGTTTCTGTCGCTGTCATTGGATGTTTAGTATAGTTTAAATATATTTACAGAGTATTGTGGTTGCATACATTAATGGCATAGTGGTGGTCATTCACTTCTCAGGCTTCTCTCAGCCTGTGCCACTCGTCCCGCTTACGGAGGAGAATGAAGATGCCATGGAGAAAAGGAGCTTCCAGAGGCTACTACGCAAACTGGGAATACGAACACCGGCAAATGAACAGGTATTATTTAGTGATATTTCACTGTCGGGTCAGTGGTGATGCCTCATTCTATTTCTAGCCCCTGGATCTGAGCTTTGTGCTTTCTTTTGAAACAGTTTAGCACTTTCTTGGTTTTATTTATCACAGCATAATTTCTAAATAATGGACATTAATAGAAATCACCTCATGGTACTCAACAATATAGGGCCGATGTTCGCCATTTGGTCTGCTATAATTAGTGAAAATACTAAAATGATTTTCAATGATTTTTGCTGTCTGGTATTCAGGAGACCTTCTGGAGGATCCCAGCAAAGATGAGCCCATCCCAGCTATGGGGTGCAGCTGCAGCTCTGAGCCCCAGAGAGGAGGACCCTAGAGGGGCTGCGGAGCCAGAGAGACATGGGAGCCCGACCCCAGACCTCCAGGAGGAGATGACCTCAAATGAACAGAGGGCCCAGGCTCTTAGAGCACTGCTGCTCGCACGCAAGAGGAAAGACCACTCAAGTGAGGGTACAGGTATGTTTGGAAGTTTCATATTCTTGTCAGTATGACTTAATTTTCACTATAAATCAACTCTGATCTTTTCTTTTCTTTTTTATGTCATTGTGAACAGCATGTGGGGTAATGCAGGCCTAAAACTGACTCATTGGATAGCCATCTTTAGCTAAGCAGCCCCACAGCAGCCAGTCATGTCTGCAACCAATCTCATTTTGAAAAGAGTCCTACTCACAGCCAGTAAATCCACAAATACTGACATTGCCATGGGTGTAATGGATATGCTGACATAGCGATGGTCACATTCTTGCTACTAATTGCTTAAGATAATCATGCTAATATAGTAAATAAATGACACTCAGGGGAGCTCACTAAACCCTGCCAGCGTCTTAACCACTCATTTCTGTAATTGTCCAAATAATCTTTCATCAAGCGTTGAGGATTGCCGTGTCTCTATTACTCAACTGTTTTATTTGTGTTTTTGTTTTCTTCTATGCCACAGATTTCACCCCTGTTGAGGATACAGAGTCAGAGAGCACACTTCAGAGGTGAGCTATTGAGCTGATCTGTTTGTTAATAATTAAAGCTAAAGCAATGTCTATTTTCATTTCCAAATTATAAATTATTTTTTCATATTAGGTCCCCAAAGCAGAAGACCTCAACTAAAAGAAGCAGAGTCTTGGACGATGATGAGGAGAATGGTATTTCACTCTTGCTAATAGAAATCAGTTTACAATCAGCAATCTTTTATTGTAGAGATATGGGTAATGGTGCCACTCTTTATGCCATGTAATGCTGTGCTGTCATGACACTGAGCTCTGTGCCACAGTAACAAGTTATTGACGAGATACTATTGTAATACTTAATGCAACTGTCAGACCTAGTGTTGGACCTTTAAATCATGACTGAATGGCTGCAGGAGTAAAGGTAGCATGCATAGCGTTTTGACTGACACAGTTTTGTCCTTATAGAGGATGAGTCCACCACCGTGATGGATATGGATGATGGTGATTCAGACGGGGAGGCTGTCTCTGCTCCCCCCAAACGTAGACGACAGGCGGTCATAATTGATGAAGAAGAGGAAGATGAAGATTAGTAGACAAGCCTTAAATGGGCTGTGGAGACATAGGAGACACAGAACTCCTACTCTTTGTTCAGAGGAGGGTGTAGAGCCGTAAGTCCAGAAAATGGGAACTCATGTACATCTGCCCCTGTTGATCAATAGCATGAAAAACAATACCTCCACTAATATCATGTTGTACATAGTATTTTTATTTTGTCATAAATTTGGTAAGCAGTTGATGAGGACCTCTGTGAAGTTATGGTAGGTAAGCTCAGCCAGTCTTTTATTTTGTTCTTTTTGTATTTCACGGGCCAGACAGCATGGGCATCATACAAGCAATGCACTTAAAGGATGTGTTGCATCAGAGAGGGGTGGTGGGGGGGTGTTCTTTTATAATCTTACAATTAAATGTGTAATTGGTGAAAATATAGTTTCATTGTCCCATTGTTTGGAAATTATATTTGTGCAGACAAAAACTAGTTTTCAATTGTTTCTCATGTTGAATTTAGACTGCATAGTAAAGCATGCATATTGATTAATAAATAAGCAGTGTTATGAAAGAAGAAGTGGCATGTTGGCTTGTTGTCTTGGTCACATGTTGCACCATACCATGTTAATCACTAGAGGGCACATTTATGTTGAATAATTAAACTAGTTTTTAGGTATTACATGGGGGATTACATATGAATACTACAGAAGGTCTCATGCATCCTTTAGCCTTAATACTCAATGTAAATGTTTTTGAATCCATATAATGTGTAAAATGTATTCAGTACTAGATAAGATATACACTTACTTGCAACATCTGTTTTCAAACAAACCTTTTACTCTTGTGCCTCTGTAGTGAGGATGAGGACAATAGAACCCAAATCACAATCAGTTTGTCATCATACAGTGTCGCTTTCCCCCCCCCTTTTATTTATTTATTTTTTACATGGAACATAACATGATCTGAGAGATCCTAGTATGTTTGTAATCACTGCCTGAAGTCTCCCTCTTTCCGGCTGCGTTGGACGTGGTCTCTTTTGTCTTCACATCTGGACCATGTTAGTAACTTCCTGTTACGGCATCTGGTCAGGCCCCATTCCACAGACCCAGAGGCAGACCTGAGCATCTACAAACGTTTGTGTGTACGCAAGCATGTGTGCATGTTGGTGGGTGTGTGGTTCAAAAAGCCATATATCACTTCTTTGCACAGAGATGCAGATGTAATACTCGAGGCAAACTCAAACCAGACATGGGAATCTTGCACAAGCATGATTCACAAGTTCATAACATTTGTAACCAGACCAGATAAGAGCTGACACTAGATGTGTGCCTCAGCTGATTTGCGCAGACTGATATTTCTTAGTAACATGGTTATATCAATTTCTAAATATTGTACAAACATTAATGCTTTTATTACTGAAAATATGCAAGACAGACAGTAGAACAATAGTATTGCCTAGTAGTAAAATACATATGTTTCCTGAATAGTGTTGCATTCTTTAAGGGCAGCTGATTATAGAAGTGCTGTGCTGTGATTTGTGCCCTATTTGTTCAATGGTGAGGACATAAAACGCTACCTAATTGTCATAATTAGTTCCTACCCTAGGTAATAATATTGATGTGTTTATATTATCATACAGTACTGTGCAAAAGTCTTGAGCACATGTAAAAGAAATTATGTAAAGCGAAGACGCTTTCAAAAATAATGAAATAAGTTTCTCAATGTAAAAAACTTAGTGTGTCTTAGACTTTTGCACAGTACTGTATGTTGATAAAGCATTATGTAAAATATCAATATACAAATGTATCCTAGA
>CABFOP010094610.1:0-12137 GCA_900683385.1 Anoplogaster cornuta | reverse complement strand
AAGACTACATATAAAATGATGGTGGTCAGAGCGAACGGTGAGACGAGTGAGACAGAGAAAGAGAGAGAGAAAGAGAGAGAGAGAGAGAGAGAGAGGGAGGGAGCATCATTTGTCTGAATTTTCTGTTATGCGTCTACATCTGTCTCTCTTCTTATCTTTTTCTTATTATGATGTGCTGAAATCCACTTGTAAAGCACAATCTGGGTCAATAGTGTGCAGACTATGCCAACAACCAGCCTGAGGAAGGGGTGGAAAAACTAAGAATTTATGCGGGGTTTTCCCCTATACTGCATAAATCACCCCTATTTTGGGACTGAATGGAACAGTCCTCTCGGTATCAGTAAGAGTTTATGTGTCCCTCTGGGATTATGCTGCTGTGTTGAATGGCTGATAAAAAAAAACATGCATTATTCATCAAGAGCTGCACTTGAGCAATGAAAATGTCCCTACATCTAGCCGCAACTCATCCCACCAACACAAACACACCCACACACAAAAAGTGGATTGCACCTCAACAATAACAACCTACTGTAAATTGGCATTAGGGCAAATGATGGTTGTTGCCCTTTGCAATGTTGAGATAGACATTTAAAAGCTGCCAAAATAATTTGTTCAACCCAGATTAAAGCTAACTTAAAGTGGTTAGATGCCAACTCATCCACTTCAATTCAGTTTGAACTTTGAACAAAGTATGAGACTGGTACTGAAAATGTCACCCCAACCCCACCTCCAAAAATCAATTACACAAGTTAAATGAAGTTACAGAATCTACATTTGAATGAATTTTCCAGTGCTTTATTCCAATATGGCAATATTACGCTTCATGCTATTTAGGCAAAATGTTGTAGATTTAATTATCTGTCAAAAGAATCGATGCTAGAATTTATGCTAGATCCTATCCTAAGATACACTGGTCCACACCAAACATTGGTAACTAAACCAAAATCCATGAAATGGACATCTACAGTAGGCCAACTAACGTGCAAGTCCCTCTCTGTCCAGATGGGAGCAGTACAGACACACTCGCCTAAACCTAGTGCTGTTCTGTAGGTGGTGCTGCACTAGCACTGCATTAGCCTCTAGCGTTCTTAGCAGGTTACTGTAGGACAGAGTCCAGACATAACCCTGAAACTTTAACACAATGCTGTTAATGGGCTAGAGACCTGCGGTCACTCACACTTAACTAACAGGCTAACACCCAGTGACACCACCAAAGCTGATGAGAGTTCAGAACTGTTTTACTGGACAAGCACACCTAATTAAGGAAAGTTCACATGAAAGTGTTTATTTCTTCAAGGGTAGTGCATTTGTGTAGGTCTGTCAGCCAAATAGTACGCCTTTGGCAAACAGGACACAGTCAGCCACAAGAAAGAAAAATCAAGCTGAGTTTATGTGGGCCGACAAGCTACTGGATTTCTTTAAGAATTCCGATCATTTGATAGCTGAATTACATAGGAATTTGTCACTGTGCGAACCCACCTTTACACATACTTCTTACTCTCTCTGTCCTACGTACCCACAATCACAGTAAAGAACACGTTGGAGGATATTGCCAATTCATGTGTACAATCCGTCAAGTTTTCTCTAACAATATATAACCTCAGGGGAATAAAAACAGGACAAAAAAGAAAGATGGATAACTAGTTCTAACATGAGGATGTACCAATTGTAACCTAACCCACCACTTCATGAACCATAGCTAGGTGTAAAACTGGTACAGCATTGGGTTTATTATACAGATGTGTTGATAATGCATGAATAAACTAAAACAAATCATGTTTCCGCTGTAATACTACAATCCATAACCATGTTTAATCGGTTTCATCTCAATACTTTTGGGATCCTTGCGTAGATCTCTGCAGCAACATAAATGCATTACGAATTAAAAGGCATGCATACAGACAAACAAACTATCACAGCAAACACGTTCATCTAAATATAACCTATGTCACTGTAACTATCTAAAGCACTTTATACACTTTATGTTGGGATGCCATACATCATGGACTAGATGTCAGTGAAGGGTGTGCAGCTGCTGGGTATCTGATGACAAGGGATACCCCCACCTCAATTCCTCACTCCTTGGATTCCCCACATTCCTAGGGTGAGGGGTTGTGACCCTAGCACATCCCACCACACCCAACTAACTGAAACACACCAGATAGCTTCCTGTCTGGTCCAAGCAACACCCAGGCCCGACATTACCCTTAGAACTTGAATACGTACCTAAAAAAGGCGAATAATATAGCAAAGAATATGATTTCAACCCAAATAAGGTAAACCCAAAACAATCAAACATTTATCAAAGCCTCCCAAACTGACATGACATGCCACAAGCCAATGGATGCTGATTTCATTCCCTTAGATAGATACCAAGGAAACCAAAGAATCCCTGACCATGGCTGGGAATGGACTCAGACACATCGATGGTCTGTAGTATAAATTATTCTTTAAGGCTAATTTAGTTTGCTTACCTGCAGGTAGGCAATATTCCTATGTAAAAGTTGACTTATGAGGAAGCCAGTGAAACAGAGGCCCCTCCCACTCACCTTGTGCAGCTCGATCGACTCAATCCACTGGAGTCTGTGCTCAGGATCTTCGGCTCTGAGGTACCAAACGCTGTCATTCACACTGATGTCAAAACGACACTCGTCAAACTCATGAGGCTGCAGAGGAAGAAGACAGGGCTCATGAATTGTACAGTACCTATGCAGAATACCAGAGATGTCAGCATATAATAATGATGATTACAATTTCATGAGGCAAACATCTGTATTCGAACGCCAAAATACAAGAAACTCAAATGCAATGTTTTCTCCATTTCAGAATGAAATCATGGAGGAATCATGGAGTAATAATAAGCCTGCTATAATGCTTCTTCTAGACTGTTCATGACGTTGGCTGAACTAGCAATGACACATTCTTGACACACATGGATTCCATCAGTCACAGAAAAGCCTCTGCCGCACAATAAACAGGAATCTTAATTAGAAACTGATGTCTATATGTCTCCAGGCACAACCTCTTGCAGCTCCCACGGATTTTTCCAGCATGCCTCCCCCTGAAACCTGGGTTGTCTTAACCCTTCTTCATACTACTGGGCCAAATCTTTCAACTATTTCCCTCCCCCGTTCTGCACTGTACCCCACCCAGCTCCCACCACTCACCGCCTCAGGAATCCAAGCACGTGCACCAAGAATTCCACTGTTTCTTCTGAGATCGGATTTGACCCCACAGCACTGAGCTGAGGAGAGATCTGCTCTGCAGTGGATCCTAATAGCAAGACGGAGTTGATTCTCTGCCTTGATTTCCTCTCCAGCTCTGTCAGCTGACATAACCTTATTTTGCCCAAGCTTAATTAGATTTCCTGAATGACACTAATACGCTGTTACAGTACATTTGTTGCCGTTGACAACAGCCACACACTCTCCCCAGCTCTAAACACCAACTGTCTCCCTGCATAATTTAATGCAACATTGCCTTTACACACCAACACTAGTATTTTATTTCACAGGATACATAACATCAGGGATGTTGGTGAGAGCAAGTGGTATTCTCTAACCCTTTAGTGCTTTCTATTAGTCAACAACCACAGAGTAGAAGTTCTCCCACCAGTTTCAAGCTCTTACTATAGGGAAGGACATGCAACGCTAACCTCAAGTCCAACCAGCCATGATGCCCTTAATACATTCTGTTCACTCAGAGAAACCTAGTCTATCGAGCTGTGCTGTATCAGACACGGCCCATAAACCTCTGCTTTACAATCCAGTTTATAACTCTTACTCTCTCCCTGGAATGTTCTCCTTCTCCTTGAGCAAGCACTACTTCAGACTGCTACTATACAGGCCTATGCTGCAGCGACTGTCTTCTGTGCAATTAGACTACAGCATCTTTGTTGTTATGGGAAGAGGAGGTTATCCCTCAAAGACTTAGGTGTGTCAGTTCAAATAAGACTGGACTCCATTTTTCCATTAGCTACGATCTATCTCACAGTCCAGCTCCTATTTTGAGACTTGTGTGTGTATGCGTTTTTCTGTTCAATAATACAGTATTTACAGGTGGAATAAAGTTGGTCTCATTCTTGTCTGACAAACATTATATCAATAAACTGACTGTATAGAAATATAACTGAAGAAGTTTGTCAACAGTACTATAAAGAAGAACTGTCTACAGTTAAAGCATAGACAAAAGCATGCACTGACATGACATTTTGATACTGGACCTAGCCCAAGCTAGAATTTGTCAATTACATTTCCTGCACATTTACCAATCATAAGAGGCCAGTCTAGTCTGTGTCTGCATCCACGCGGTGAATAACAGACTGATATTAAACAAGAAGAGAAGCAGAGACTAGTTTCCGCATTCCTGACTGCTCATACCACAGTGTCCTTTGACAGCATTCGCACTATGGGATATGTGGGAAGAAGGGAGAGGCAGTGAGCAATGGCTGTGTGGGTCAGAGTGTTCTGATTATTAGTAAGGGAGTGCAATCAAACTGGGTATGCTGTTAGTTAGGCTACTGTAACAGAATTGCAAAATGCTGTGGCTTTCCTGGAGTTCCATTTAGACCTGTACAAACACAGGAACTGGCGTAATGCTGTCAAAAGACCGCTCTCAATTCAGGGAACTAACTAACTGTAACCTCTCATGTTGTGATTTTAATCCAATTCTGAGACATCTAATCCTATTGCAGAAATCACAGTAAAACCATTTGTTTGGCCTCTGTACTGGGTGGCGTCATGCTCAGAGAGAATGGTGAATATTTAACCAGGGTGTGGGATTTCAGCTTATCTGCCCAACAGGAGGCCTGCATGGGGTGAATACAGGTCCAATCGCCAAAAACAGAAGCACAGAACAAAGACTAACACTATGCGGTGCAAGCTTAAATTACAAGAGGAAACAAGGATTTCAAGTAGCCTGTGAAATATCATGGTGCAGGTGTGTGTGTGTGAATATAAGTGTGTGAAAGACTACTTCTGATGCAAGAATCCCCTGGTCTGCTAAACTACAGATCTATAGCTTAGCTGTGATCTAAATAACAGCCTCATTACTGGTTAATGTTTACCTTCCTATTTTGGATAACTTGGATTCAAAGTTCTCCTTCATGCTAATGAAAGGGGAAAGAGAAGATCAAAACATTGTGTGACCTGCTGGAGAAGCAACTGGACTCCCAAAGCACTGATGCAGAAAAGGAAGGCTTTCATGATGCCATGTCTTTTATTAGCACTTACTCACACTGAAATACTGAAAATTCCTTCATCTCACCCTGCTTCCTTTAAGTGCATTAGATAGCAGTGGAGCAATACTCTTTCCTCATTCTGTGGTAAATACTTACTGTGATGACAGCCTTGCTGAGGCAGAGAGAGCCCCTGCAGCCGTACTCCCGTTCGTCCTCTGACTTGTAATAGCTCAGTGTGTTGTTTTTCAACACCACCCATCGGTCCTGCCATCCATGTATGTAGTTTGTCCACTGTAAACACAAAGGCGACAAACAGGACAAATTACTGAGCAATTTGCAGCTCCTCTCCATAAATGATAACTGTCTGCATGGAATGAATTCAGGTTAACTAGTGCAACTCATCCAGTAGTGATGCTGGGCTAGCAAGCATAACGTTACAGCACAACAGGTCGAATTGAAAAGAGAATTGATGTAAATGAGTGGTAAAGTATTAACGTTACTACGTTACCCTACAACAATCATTTCTGGCATCAAACATCTCAAGAAACAAGTAAACTATTTCACCTACTTTACTTAGGACGCCTCCGAGCTCGACAGGCTGCCCAGATTCCGGGTCCACATCCTCATCTGAGCCGGACGATGAACTCTTTTCAGACATTTAGTTACAAACGCTTTAAAGCAAACTTTAATGAGCTTCAATAAAACACGTAACGGTAGATCAGATGCGTCGCAGTCAAAGCTGCTAATAGCTTGTTACTTTAAGTTGAGTAACGTTATAAACAGCGCAGTAAACATTAGCTGGATAGCGTAATCTATCTGTGGTCGTCTGACGGACTTCAACCTAGCTGTCTTGTAGCTAGCTGTTATGTAGGTGACAGGTTGAGTCTCAACTTATCGATTGTGCGGGCTTTGTTTTGAAACTGGTGGCGAATACTAATAGGACTAGCTAGCTACCGTTAGCTGTCAAACGACGCAGCTAGCTAAGTTACAACTTGCGATTGTAACATTGTAAACGTTAGCTAACCTAGCTGTAGCCGACCATGCAAAAGAGTCGGTGATTACGACGGCCTTCGTATTAACACCGTATCCTCAACTTCTAGCTACAATTGACGAGAAACGGATTTGTATCAGTGTTCTGGATCCGCAGTTTAGTTAGCAATAGCGAATGAGCTGACTAGCTTGTCTTCATTCGGGTCGGGGGAGGAGCGAGGAGGAGCCGTAGCCACGCTTCACTCAGCTGCGTCAAACCAGTATATAAAAGCACCGGATGTTAGAGGATCTTGCCTTCCAAACTAAAGCGTAACATTTAATCACTTGGGGAAAAATAAATGAAATACAAAACAACAAAAACTATCAAAATAAAGCATATTTAAAACATTTGGAAGTTAATTTACTAAATATAATTCCTTAAATGTCTATATTATTATATTATTTATTTTCCACTCAAGTACTTTGAATTAGTCAGAAAACGTTGCAACCGCAACGCATGTTTGTCAATAAGGACTTTATTTTGAAAATGAAGACCGGACATACTATTTTTTATTCTGGCTAGCTTGACACTGGAAACCGTTCTGCAAAAAGCGGGTGGTTAAAATTGGTTCTCATAACCTCGTTGAATATATAAACAACTAAATACTAGTTTAGCACTAGTTACATTGTTGCCAGTTGTGAGCGTCTTGGCAAACCATGTAACGAGTCTACATGGTTTGCATGGATACAGACAACACCTTTAATTATTTAGCAACACCAGTTATTGTGACAACTTAAAGGCTTAGAAAGATGTTCCAAGTCATTTGTTTACAGTTTTGGATAATATTATGACTAAGTGAGGAGTGACTGAAAGTAGTCTTTTCAACCAGTGCCAGTAATTCTGACATATGTTTTTTAAATTAACATCCTGAAAAATAATCCTTTATGTAACAGTTACCTCTGAATGACAGAATGTAATGTACAACATTTTCTAAACCGAAAATAATGTTTTTTGGTCTCTAAAGTACTTTTGGGAAACTGGGAACTGGGAAAAACTGGTTAATATGAATAATAAGTAATACGGTAATATTAATATCATGTACAGTATATATTTCTTATTTTGAAAAGGCTACGTGACGGTTTTATAGACTGCAGTTCGGTTTAACCCTGGTTAACCACGGAGGGGAGCTGCAGGACAGCTCAATAATTCAAAACCTAATACAAATTTATTTATTTATTGTTTCGTCTATTTTAGTTTTTATATGATTGCCAACAACATTCAGTGTATATTGCTTGCACTTTGTGATGCCTTTTTGAGAAACTAAACTAAAATTAGGGTACAATTACTTCCGTAAACAAAATAAGCCACGCCCCTCTGGCGATGACGCAGTTTAGCGGAAGCACCGCCAACGACGGTTGAAGTTTCTTCAAAACTTGTATAAACGTGACACAGCCTAAATGCTTTCGATTCGATGTGAGTGCTCTCCAAGTTTTAAGGTTTGAAAAGGTTGTTCGGATTATTATTGGTAATCCAAATTAGATATGACAGCAAAACAGGCACACTGATGATCTGGCTTTGTAGTGAAAGTGGGACACATAATGATCGGATAGATTATGGCGGATCGGTTATGGCGCTATCAACTAAATCTAGAGCACAGTTGAGATTATATGTCGATATGACAAATCGCTGTAATTCTATATAACGTCACTGTCATAAACTCTGAATTGTATCCATGTTGTGGGTCTCTCTCCCATCAAGAGTTCTTAGGTTAGATTTCAAGGATGGAGAATGGAGGTGCATCTGCTAAAGGGGAGGACTTCCTCTCTAGAATGGCCCTCAATGACAACAAGGCTGGAATGGAGGGTCTTGACAGGGACAAGATCAACAAGATCATCATGGAGTCGTCAAAGGTAGATGCTAACAACTGAAACCGGTCTCTTCTGGGCACGCCAAGCAGGCTGCAGTATAACAATTCTCCACACAGATTCACTGAGGTCCTCCACACAACCTTACATACCCAGTGATCCATTCGCTCAAATATGAGGATGATGTGAATCACTCGCTTGAATAACCAGCCAGAATCTTCACAAAGATAAGGGGTGTGTGGGAAAGTACAAATGAGGCTCTATAATGTTCACAGGACCATAGGAAATGTGCAGTACATTGTCTGTGTTCAGCCTAGTGTGAAAGTCCCATCTGCCCAGGTTAACAGCACACAGTACATAGAAGGAGGTATGCTATTATAGCTTATCATTATAGATGTGCTATAGGACACATCAGTCTTCATCTTCTATGTCCCGCTCTTGCAGGGTTCCAGGTTCTATGAGAACGAGCTAAAGAAAGAGCAGCAGGTGGACCAGCGCATTGAGAAGATGATGCTACAGAAGGCACAGATCACAGAACAACAGCTAACGAAAGCACAGACTCAGGTAAAGCACATTGTTGACACACACTCAGGCAGGGTTGGTATTAGTCGTTTTTGTGGTCACTCAAAAAACAGACACACTCATGTGGAGAGTGCTGTGCTAGATCTGCTGAATAAACGAGCTACTTTCCCTGTTCAAACACCAGCTGAGCAGATCGTGTTCGTTTTGTGATAACATTTAAGCCCCCAACTGTGTCTGTACAGGTGGAGAGGATGGCCTCTGAGCTGGAGAGGAGACGTGATCTAAGCCGTGTGATTGTACACGTGGACATGGATGCCTTCTATGCTGCTGTGGAGATGAGGGACTGCCCTGAGCTTAAGGACAAACCCATGGCTGTAGGATCCATGAGCATGCTTGTGAGTTCAACGTTAGATTTATACAATATGACTTTTTATTCACTAGATAATCTCTGCAGTGTCTGTGTGTTGGTGCATCGGAAAATCCTGTTCTTAATCACCGCTCTTTATAGACGTTTGTAGTTTCTAATGGAATATAGTCAGGACGTATGACATACACACATTTTTTGGTCTATTTTTCTCAGTCAACATCTAACTACCATGCAAGGAAGTATGGGGTTCGAGCCGGCATGCCGGGCTTCATTGCAAAGAAACTCTGCCCCAACTTGGTCATTGTTCCAACCAACTTTGACAAGTACAGAGCCGTGAGCAACGAGGTAAGAGTGCCAATGAAACACAAACACATACAAACAAACAGATGAATGTGGACATTGACAACAAGCTATACACGGTTATTGTCATTTATACAATGGAAAGTTCTGGTCCTGTTCTGAAGTTATGATTGGCTGAGTTGTTGTATGTTGTAAACTGCTTGATAATCACATACTTGTGACAATGTAACTTAAATATTTAATTAAAAGATTATTTTTTTCTTACAATAGTGTATTACTGCTGTTTTATTAAAGCAATAAGCCATTTGAGTGCATGCTTTACACTGATGTTAGAACAGAAGAGAGCTCGCCGCTAATCCTTATCTCCCTGCGTTAGATCCGGGAGATCTTTGCAGACTATGACCCTCATTTCCAGCCACTGAGCCTTGATGAAGCCTATCTGGATTTCACAGATCACCTGGAACAGAGGAAGAGCTGGCCAGAGTCCTTACGCACACATCGCTTCCGCACCAGCAGCACTGGGACAGGTAGGACTTGATTAACATGGTGTGGTGTGTTTCCTTTTAAAAACTGTAGAAAACATTTCTGTTGTATCATTAACTACTAGTTGCATACACTAGAATTCTACCTTTATAATTGCATTGAATTGTTTATATTCTTGCATTTCAATATTTGTTTATGCATTAGATTTGGAGGTGGGCAGAAATGTGTGGGAGATTAAATAAATGGTATAAGGGGGTTATTAACAACTTGGCAGAACAAGCAAATGAATGAGCTTCAGAACTGTCACTCTTTCATTTGAATTGTATTTTCCACCTCTCAAGCATGTCAAATGACATGAGTAGTAGATGTCTGTCTGTTATCAAGTCCTGTTCTCTCCATTTCTTCATGTGTAATCACATCTTCATCTGCCCTGTTTCTCTCCTTCTATGTCCTAACCCCCCACACTGTGTATGTGAAGGTGAAGGGCAGAATGATCTCCCCCAGGAGACCGTAGCGGAGGTAGAAGACCTCTCTCCTCTTCTGTTTGAGGACAGCCCGAGCTCCTCTCCCCGCCTGCTGGGCTCTGGAGGAGCAGGTGTTGCTGGTGGGGGATTCGAAGTGTTTGGAACATCTGTGGAGGAGGCTGTGAGAGAGATGCGTTTCCGCATTGAGCAGAAGACAACGCTGACTGCCAGCGCAGGTAAGAGGCAAGAAGCTCCAGGCCTGGATGCTTTACAGTATACTGTGTGGCAAAGGGATTCCTGAGGTTTACAGTAAGAATAAGATAACATGTGCCCAGCGATAGTCAAGTGGTTCAGTCTGCTGCCTCTGGCTCCATGTGTGCCTCTGCTGGCCTAGGATTGAACCTGCCAGAAATGTCTTGTCTGTGTCTCCCCTCCTCTGTCTCCCTTGCTACTTTTTTACTGTCTCAATAAGAACTAAATGCGAAAAAGTGAGAGGACTGGACACTCTCCTTTAAAAAAAAAAAAAGAAGAAGTATTTCCTGGACATTTTGTTTGTCCGTATGACTAACATTATCCATGTGTTTTACCAGCTGTTGGTTCACAGTTACACTATTCACTGTTCTAGGCATTGCTCCAAACATGATGCTTGCCAAGGTGTGCAGCGACAAGAACAAGCCCAATGGCCAGTACAGACTCTCGTCCAACAGAGAGGCAGTCATGGACTTCATCCAGAACCTACCAGTTCGCAAAGTACAGTACACATTGCTCAAGCTAAAACATAAACAGAGCCTTTGCCTCTTGTCAGTGAATAATTATAGAAAGATGTCAGAAAGTAATAAGGAGTTATTGTCTTGTGAAAGGCTGAAAGATGTTGTGTATAGAGACTAATAACGTGCTGAGGACAGGAAGAATGTGGATGACAGGAATTCTCTATCAATACGTAAGTACAGTTCAAATGTGTTTCCATTTCCCCAGGTTTCTGGCATAGGGAAGGTGAGCGAGAAGATGCTAAGTGCTCTGGGTATCAGTAGCTGTGCTCATCTAGGCCAGCAGATGGCGCTGCTGTCCTTGTTGTTCTCTGAGACAGCCTGGCATCACTTCATGCAGATTTCCATGGGTTTAAGTTCTACACGCCTACAAAGGTACCCAGCTGTCTGTTGCATAAAATGTTTAATGACAAAGCATGACAAATCAGGAAAAACACATTACAATCCATAGAGAAGGAAAACACTCCTATGAAATGTGTGATGTGACAGTTGAACAAATGTGTCACATGTAGGTGAATTCTGACTGTTGTCTATGCTTTCGTTTAGGAATGAGGACAGAAAAAGCATGAGTATGGAAAGGTATGTTTTCCATTATGCTGAAAGAGAAACCTATACTTTTTCTTTTGATTGCGTAAAGTTTTTTTAACTTTGTACTTATCTCTTCCTCATTTTCTCCTCTCGGTCCCACTCCTTTCCTCCTATCTTGTACAGGACATTTAAAGAAATGAGTACAGCTGAGGAGCAGTTGTCTTTATGCAGAAAGCTGTGTGAAGACCTAGCTGAAGACATGAAGAAGGAAGGACTGAAGGTACAGAACAACTATTGGATTATTTTATTTCAGTTCTACTAAAATGCTATTTTTACAGCATGGGACACGCAGTAACACCATACATACATTTTGAACGTGCAGTTCACCATTGTTGGAATAAACCCATCTTTGGCAAACATAGTGCAACATTTTAATCTAATAACACAGTTTTGTGAGCATGTATAGCTGTCCTCCTATGGGTATATTAGGTTCATAGTTTCAATTGCTCTGAGCAGCCATCGCTTGACTGTATTGTGCCTTGAAGCACTGGGAGAGCCTCCTCAGGGGAAAGGGAAAGAAAGAAAGAAAGAAAGAAAGAAAGAAAGAAAGAAAGAAAGAAAGAGTATTTGTAACAGATTTGGACAATATCACAAAGATGGATTGAGAGACAAGGGCCATTTCTGTAAAAAAA
>CABFOP010094603.1:0-10441 GCA_900683385.1 Anoplogaster cornuta | reverse complement strand
AATCAGGTGTGCTACTGCTTGGTTGGACCAAAAGCCTGCACCCACTTTGGCCCTTTCTGGATAAGGTTGGTGACCCCTGATCTAAAGACACTGTGACAGCAAAAGAAACTGAAACCAGACACAGGATTAGTATAGCTGTTTCCAAGTTATGCTAAGCACAGAGAGTGAGACTGAGAGGAGCTATCTGTCTCAGTGTGAACTCATTTGTCTGAATTGGCCGCTCACCGGCTTTGCAGTTGTGCTGTCGGTGCATTGAGAGAATTCAGCGGCATCGAACTTCAAGTGCTGCCATTAAAACAGCGTTTGGGGTAATGAGATCTCACAGCTCGGCTTCATAAGTGGAGAGCTCATTAGGCTTGGGGGGTGGAAGACGGATAGAGAAGTTTGATCCAATGGGTTCCCAGTTGGCAGGAGGAACTCTTCATAGTGACAGTATGAGTACAAAATGTCTTTCACCTCCCTCTCTCACTCTCTCTCTCTCCTTGTCAACTAGAATCCACTACCTGATCTATCTTATGTCTTCCCACATCCTACCATAACAAATCTCTTCCTTGACCGCCAACTTCTCTTCTCCTGAGCACACCTGCACACAATCCATCTTATCATGCAAAACACACACTCTCTCAAAACACCCACGCATTCCCCCTTAAACCCAACCTCCTAGACACTTGATATACCTCAATCCTTCTCCCTAGACTACTCTACCAAGCTCACACAGGAACGGACCGCTTGGCTGTGTCGAGGAAGGAGCATGAAAGAAACATGGGGGTGGGGAAAGAGAGAAAGAGAACTAGGAAATGGAAAATAAGTGTAGCCAGGAGCAATAAGCTATGGCATCAGCTACTATCTGGAATTACAGGGCTTAAGGTGCTTCACGCCTGAGAGGTGCCGTCCATTTGTTAAAATAAGTGGCGAAAAACACATAGCTGAGCTGTCTCACTTGATGGACTCCCTGGAATATGTCGGGAACCTAATCTATTTCCTCTGGCATGAATGGTTTCACCTCATCACTGTGTGTGCTGGGCTCGATTGGCAGGCCTTCTTTCATAGCCGCTAAACGTAAAACCAACTACATGAAGACTGTTTAAGCCAGTAGCAACATTATTGAAAAAGAAGGCCGTAACTCAAGGTATAGTGGAACTACAAACCATCAAAATAGGATTCATGGACACTGACCCCTAACTACACAGGTTACACTGTCTGTGCCCTCTGGAAATCTTTATCACAATGATGTAGTCACTTGTGGCTCGCATCAAAGAAGCCTGCCAGGGGCTTTGTAAAGCCAAAAAGTAAAAGTTTTCTATTTTTGGCGTAGACAGGTGTACATCTTGGAAGTTGATGGATTGAACTGCAATGGCCTGAAGGACTGTTCATCTCCGCAGTCTCTCGTTTACCACGAGACTCTCCCGTTGACGTCGGTGGCAGTTCCAAATGTCACCTTTGCCATGGTGATGGGTTGGGAAGAGTATGACATGGCTTGACAACAGTAGTGAAAATGTTGAGAGAGGCATCTGCGTAGGTAGAGAGAGGACTCACTCCAGGATAAAAAAAAAAACAACTATCAAAAATCCATTCAGGCACAAACGTGACAGCTCAGAACAGGACCACTGAGGCCCCTGATGATGTGCCCATGACACTCCATCTGTGGAACAGACCCAGATGTCTGTGATGTCAACACAGAATGGGTCATTGGGTTCATGCCATTCATAATTCATTGTCCACTCATGTTGATCAGGGGGCAGGAGGAGCAAAGATTCTCATGTTACCATTAGTTATCATAAATGACCATCATGTTATATGATAACGAGATGGGGGCACATATAATTGCTCTGGTCCAATGGGCTTGGTGTAAAGTTTTTCTAATGCTGTTAGGGCCTTTCACATTCTGCTCTTTTAGCCAAGCAATGTGAGCCTATATTGAAATCATGGTAAAAGCTCATGACTGGCGGTTTGAATTGGAATAGACTGCTATCCACTCCCAACAGATATGGCAGATATAATATGGCATTAATCATGTTTTTTTAGACCTGTTTTTCCAATAACATTATTCCTCTTGTTGAAGCATGATGCCTATTTGCTATTGCACACTTCCTCATGGATACATTTCTGAATTATGATAAAATACAATAGGGAAAAAAGAGGAAAGAAACAACAATGAAATGTAAAGACTGAAAATACAAATAAAGATAGATGCTACACAGCTAAATGGTATGCTTGACACAGTACAATTCCCTTGCAATTTCAGCCGCCAATAAGCAAAGTAAACTGAGCTCAATCAAACAAAGTGATATGCAATAATACGTGCTGGAGCAAAATGTTAAGAGTGACTCAACACATTTACATAATGCCTTCGTCAGAATGGGAAGGGCCTCATTTCCTGATGTATGTTATAGAATATGACAAATCACAAAACATCCCAATATTATCATAATAACATGATAATTAATTTGTAGAGATCAATCTAATATTTTTACCTTTTCATCTATTGAAAGAAAGTCACATACCTCTCATATGTGTTTTGTTTGAATTTTGATGAATACTGAATTGACATTTTGCATACTGTAACAAAACTAGATTGATTGAAGGCCAATGTATGTAATAATATTCTGTATAATGTAATGTAATAATATTCGAGAATGGAAATAGAGGCTATGATTATTAAAAGGAGATATAAGGTGGTTGTCAATCCTTGATAAGGTGTAAAAACAGACAAAATAAATATACTTAAAATCTGGCATTATGTAAAGCACAATAAAGATGAAGGAAGTGCCCATGATTTGCTAAAGTTGCAGCACACAGCATAGGATTTTTTTTTAAACTTCCAAAAATAAGTTATTGCCAAATACAAAAACATACTTCAAAAAAATATGATTTTAGCTGCATTATTATTTAGAAAAAAACATTCAATTTATGTACAATTTGTGGGCAGACTCACTGACCAGCAGTGCATTTCTTATTGCACTGAGGTAGTACGGCTGACAAGCCTTGAGGATGGGATATATGTAAATATGTTGCAGTACCTCTTCACTCCCAAGAGAGTGCTATTTCTCAACTCTGTTGAAAGAGACTTATGAGAGAGTTTTGCTTCGCATTTGAGGTAAAAAATAAAAGAAAAAAAAGAAATAGAAAAAGACTAATTAAATAATTACAAAAAAATCATTCAATAAATAATATGCTGAGTATTTACTGCATCTTTACATTAATGCACCATAAAAGTTTTAAAGTGCACTAATTCACAAAACAGAACCACTTCGCTCCTCATTATTGTCCAAGTGTGATCACAGACTAACAAACAACCAAACAAAAAATAGCTATGTTTTGCTAAATAGATAACTGCAATCTAGCAGGTACTGTACTTTGTTTAATACTATAATACTGTCCAGCAGAAACATAAATGAAAAGTTAGTGTTCCGCCTCATATTGAGAGCTCACACTGTTCATTAGAAAATATATTTCAGCAGTCTTGAACATCAGCCGTTTAGGTAATTCTTCTTCTTTTGCTTTGGGGGAAATTATTATTATTGTTAATAAAACTAAACTAACATTTTGAGATGATTGGTAAGTACTATTCATCTAAATTTATAATTACTCACTTAAAACACTGGCATATCAAAACCAACTATATTTTTGAAGAAATTAAACCTAATAAAACTTTTAAACAGGACTATTCAATGCTTAAAATCTTAAAATATGCCACTTGTTTCATTGGTTCTATAATGTGGGGACAATGTATCAAGTGCTTCCAGATATTGATATGAAAACAATTAAATATTATTATTTTCAGTTCGGAAACCTCGTTTTAGGTATTTTGTAGAATACACTGTATTACTTGTACCCATAAATAAATAATAAAGAAAGAAAAAAAAACTAGCCGATGAAATGATATTCCTCTTTGGTTTGATCACATTTTGGGCTCAACACAATCCAAGTATATCCCTGGGATTCAATGTTAATTATTTCCGCATTTCCAGTACTTATTTTCTATACCGCAGCAGCGGTATTACGTATGCAAAGCAGCAATATATACAAAGTCAATTATTTCTGGAACTAAAAAAACTACAGTAAAACCTAAATCTTTTGTAAACTAAATGTCTTCTTTCTTTGAGGGTATTAGCTACCCACAGATGAGGTGGCTATGTTCTGGAGAACAATCAAGTTGTTCCTTTTCCAAGAACCAAGTATTTTACTTGTTTTTTTCAAGCTTTACAGTTTTTTTTTTACTGGATCTGTTATCCCAGATATTTACATCTTGGTTAAAGATGTGAATAAGAGCAATTTACCATGGGAATGAAAATGGGGTAAACAAACAAAGCTATGGTAATTAATCAAACCTGAGCACTGACATTTTGCCAATGTTACTTCAAAAGGCAGGAGACATTAGCCAGGAGCTTTAACTCTTCCAATTCTAGGCTGTCAGTGGAGAACGGATGTCACAAGAAAGCAGAAATATTTCTCTAAAGAAGACGAGAATACACAACATTAAAAACAAACAAAAAACTAAAACTAAACAAAAACACAAATAAAGAGAATCAAAGGTTATTTGTTTTACATTGCTCGATGACTGTGGATTAAAATGAGTGACTTCTCTTGTGACGTGAGTCACGTAAATCTCTCTTTTTCTTTATTCTGCATTTTTAATCAATTTCATGTATAGTGCTCCAGATCAAACCTTTTTACTTACCACTCCTAGCACTCAAACTTGAGCTCTTAATTTGTTATGAAAATATTTTTAGTGGTGTTCAGGCGCTCAGAGGCCTATGGCACTCTAAATAGATTTGGTTGATTTACTGATCTGCCATCCACCACGTCGGACCTCCATTCAGGTGATCATACACAAAAGGCACTTATTTGGCATCAAAGTCAATGACGGGCAGGAATAAGGCTAGCCATTACCCTGCTCAACTTGTATTACATGATGCAACCCCCTTTTAGAGGGTGTCATTCCCATTCATGCCATTCCATCTCAATGACATTTTCCTCCTTACTCAGGGGTGGCCAACCCCATTTTTCCATCTCTTGTTCCCACCCAAAATACTTAAAATCTTTACAGTCCTCCATGTATACATTTTAGTAAACCAGCACTAAAAGTGTCTTTCCTTATAAGATTAAAACATCATCTTTTTTTACACATGATCTTTTCAGAAGTGTACATATTCAAGGGCATATTGCTTATGGGTGATTTTGGGTAACATTCGTAAGGAGTAATGCCACCAATGTCCTCAGAGACATCATCATGGGAAGGGGGTGAGGTGAGGGGGTGAGGTGGTGGTTGCTTTTATTTTTTTCGCTCTAGGTAGTTGGAGGGGACCCAGCCCTTGCGGGGAAGCAGGCTGTCCTGCACCTGGCAGTACCACCATCCATTGGGGTTTCTCTCCAAGACCTCCAGAAAGGTGCCCTCAGAAAAGCCCATGGTCTCCTCATCCCCCCGGTAGTCAGCAATAGACACATACACATCTCTACCAAGGTTATTGTGGATCAGCTGGCTCTTCTCTATGGGTTTGGGTCGGACTGTGGACACAGGGATCCCATTGCGTTGGCTCATTCTGCTAAGGGAATCCTGGACGGTGCTTGTGCTGAATCCGCTGCCTGAGGACCCCAGGCTAGAACGCTCAGCGGGCCTTGTCTGGCTTTCCACAACCACATGTGGCCGCACAGTGCTGAAGGAGGCATTTCGGCGGACACCAAGAGTGGCAGAACCAGAACGGTATTGATCGCTGCTGCCCAGGGAGTCATTTCGTCTCAGAGACCCTGTCATGTAGTGGGTATCCTTAGCCGGTTGTGTTGTGGTCACAAATACAGACTGAGGTCTTACTGCCACCTGGCGCACCCCATTCCTCATCCGCACACCTCCATTAACCATTCCAGACGGCTTGGAGAAGCCACCAGGAGGCTTGGAAGGAATGGGTGGAGTGTTCCTCCTCAAGCCTTGATGCTGCTGATTCATGCCCTGAAGATTGATGTTGTTGAGGGCCAAAACATGCTGCTCATTCTTCTCCAGGCTGTTGGACTTACTCCCACCACTCCCATGTCCATCTGATTCCAACCCACCTGCATTACCCACACGGATAGGCTCCAGGTAGTAAGAGGGGGCCCAGCCCTCCTCAGTGCCCCAACGGATGTACCACCAACTGCTGTCCTGCTTCTCCAGAACCTCCACCTCCACCCCAGCTGGAAAGCTGACCTCAGAATCCTGGACCTTCTTGTAGGCATCCATGGTGTGGTAGAGACTGGGGCCCTCCAAGTCTGAGTCACCACGGCTCCCTTTAGAGTAAATGGAGGAGAGATCTGAGGTACTGCGAGAACAGATGGAGTCCTCTGAGGAGATAACGGAGGCCGTTTCAGAGTCTTCCCCACGAGAAGGTTTGAGGCTGTGTCGAAACTGACCAGTAGGCCGCAGCTGGCGTCTCAGAGAGCTGATGTCCATCCTCTCAGGACTCTGGGGCTCTGATTTGGTCAGAAGTGGTTTAGGTCTGACAGAGGGCTTGGGCCTGGTGGAGGGGCTCTGGCCTATCCTCTGCTCCACCTCCCGGGTGAAGCTTGGGCCTTTTCTGGGGCCTCTACTTAACTCATCAGAAGAAGTTCTGGGACTGGTCTCTTGGGATCTGAGGCTGGTATCTATGTGTCTGCCCAGGGTCTGGCTCCTCCGATTCAGCTCTGGGGTCATGGTCTTCATAGGTCTTCCAGCTAAAGGTGAGGAGCCAGAGGGTTTGCGTGGGAATGTGGAGGAATGGTAGCTCCTTGGAGAGTTAGGCTCACTGGAACCCTTGGCTGAGGTTCTTTCATCGCTGGGCCTGAAGCCATCATTCTCATAGATACACTCCTCCTTATCTACCTCTTCGACAGACCTGAAGGAGGCTCTTCGATGGCTGAAAACAGGGGATGCCTTGCAGACAGGAGGGGAGGCTTTGCAGGCAGGTGGGGAACTGCAGTATTTATCCATGACCATACTGCTGATCTTCACATCTAGGGAGCGCTCATCCTTTAGAGAATCTGTGTCTGACTCACCTTCGCACCCAATAGCAGGAACATCATATTCTGGTTCCTCATACACAGGCCTGCTGGGTGATTCTGAGGCTTTGGAGGTGGAGTTATTGGATGAGAGTGCCTCCTCAGAGTCTTGCTTCTTAACAGGTGGAGCTGGGGGCGGGACTTTGGGCCGGGTGAGTGTGCTGGTTCGACGGTTGAGGTTGGGCTTCTTACGTTTGTCAATGTAGGAGCAGGGAGCCCAGCCCTCCATCTCTCCAATCTGCACATACCACCAGCCTCCAGAGTTCTTCTCTATCACCTACACAAAGAAGGGTGATACTTAAATAATATCTTTGTCAAAACATTTATTTTATACTCATATATATAATGACTATTTTGGCCACCTTCCTACTGTTCCTACTGTAATTCACCCCATTCTGCACAATCCATGTCCATGACATGCCCACTCAGTGTTTAATATATTTTACATTATCATACACTGTGTGGTAAATGATTTGTAACCATAATAATCAAGATTTCAAATGTTCACTACATGTTCATTGGTGTAATAACCTAAATCACCAATTGAAACTGAGATGAATTACTTAAGTAGTATGTAAGAAAATTCCTTCTGCTATTACAGTCTTGTTGCACAAGCATTAAAGACATGGGTTAACAAATGTCTCACATTGTCAGTTTGATACACAAAAAACCCTAAAAGCATCTTCCTTGTTATCTTCATCTCTCTACCTGACTCCCAGTAGAGCAAATTATGTCTGCATCATCACGTTCAAGCAGAAATCTCAAGGTCACATACATTGCCTCAGCTCCTGTCTATGTGGGGAGTACTCAGTTAACATGCATATTCAATTAGCCCTGTCTGTCTCATGTCAACAGCAACAAATGTAGATCTGGCCTCTTACATCAGCCTTTTGTCCTCCACGGAAACTGATGCCATCAGAGATTGAGGACTGGAACTCTGCTATGGTGTAGTACTCTGCTTCCACAGCAGGGGGCTCTGGTGGCTTGGGTAACTGGAATCCCTGCCCACCAACAGATGAGGAGAGCAATTTGAGCTGCTAGTATCATATCCAGCTATCACTATACAGTATCTTACATTGCCTTTAGACATCTAAAGACATATTAAAGCATACCTATCCATCACCCATGTGGATAGGTATGATAATAATAGTGTTTTCAAACCTTAAATCATACAGCAGGTAGTTTTAGCTTTCAGTTTCAACAACTGAGTTGCTGTGCTTATCAGTTGCTATGCCACCTCTTGTGGTAATCAGGGAGATAATGAATTAGGGAGATAAGTGCATTATTTCATATAATTATGGTTGTATCACCATCGTACACATAGTCAGAACAAATAATACCCTCCTGGGAATTATTGCTATAATAAACAACAACTTGGTAATAAGTAATCTTACCAACTTATGTCTTACCAAGTTAGTTTCTCTTCTCGGGGGAGGTTTTTGTCGTAGATTTGGAGACCCTGATGAACGAAATAACATCTAATAGTTAAAATCATCCTATGTCTTGAACAGGAACACAATGTTAGCAGACAAACAGTAAGTACATCCAAAAAAAACATTAAGTACATCCAACAAACAGTGAGTACATTCAACAAACTATAAGTACATTCTTAGTATGTGAGTAAAACAGAAATCCACACACCCCAAAATTTCAAATGTCCTATGTTAATCTGTAATAAACTGTAATATCTGTCTAAACCATTTAAATCACCACCACCAAATTAGTGAGAGAAAAAGTCTTCCATTGTATTATGTCATTAAGTCACAGAATATACCGCCACCGTGGTAGCTTACCTATGGCATCAAATCCTACACAAAAGGAAAATGACAATCTTAATTTCTCATCCACAGACTGCATATTTCACCCTGCAGTTTGCAATGCTTACACTGCTTTACTTATTGGTATAGAATGCCAAATACACCACCAATACTCACCCATTTCCACTCTATGTGGTGCCACTCGCGCAACAGCTGGGGACCCCGGCTCAGCTCTTCCTTTACTGTCATTCAGGGCAGCGCTAGCACCCACTCCTAGACATGGACTGTTGGAGCCATGGCCTGACCCAGAACTCAGCCTCCTGCCTGTCTCGGCATTCAGTTCAGAGTTACAGGGCATGGGCAGGCTGATCTCACTCTTGGAGAGATGGCGCTCTGGTGTGGTGGTACTCTCCCCCTCTGTCTGGATATCCTTCTCACTGACCGACTTCTTTTGCAGGAGGTTGCTGATCTCCATGATATTGCCAATGATCTCCACCGGGCCTGTCAGGGTCTTCTTGCGGGGGGAAAAGTCCTCTTTCACCTTCTTTAGGTAGGAGGCAGGGGCCCAGCCTTCCTTCCCTAAGTGCCTGGGGGTAGAACACATAATGTCATTCTCTTAACTGTATGCTACTATTTTCTATTTCTATTTTGTGCTATTATTGGCATGGTATCATACTCATGTGCGTACAACATCATAAGAACAACTGAAATAATCTCTAGTGCATTTCCATCTGGGATAGATGGAAAAAAAATGCTCTGTCTTGTTTGCATTTCTTTAAACCATTCACAATCGTTTTGGGGCGGCGCTAACACGGTAGCGCTAGCAGCCTAGCACACTAGCGGTATTCTCACTAGCCAGACCTATCCATTGATCTAAGGGACCTATATCTCCACCATTGATTTACATATTAGCTCCACAGTGCTAGCGGTAACCAGATACCGGAATGGTATGGCTATATTACGCATCTTTCACTTTCACGTGAAGTACGCAAACCAATCACAAGACTCCACTGATGCTGTATTTGAATCCAACTTGTTTAATACATTAAACAGCGCGAGTCATTGTATTTTATTATCATTTCTTTTAATCTATTTTATTTACCTATGCTGTCCTTCGCCGTTTCTTATGCACTGTTGTGTCGTACTGTATGTCGTACTGTACTGTACCCTACTGTCTGTGTCATTTTGTACCCTACTGTCTGACGCTTCTTGGCCAGGTCATCATTGTAAATGAGAATTGGTTCTCAATTGATTTTACCTGGTTAAATGAAGGTCAAATAAAATAAAAAACAAAACGAAAAAACCCAATAAGAACAATAAGTAATGTCCCAGATACAATTCTGAGTCATTTGCCTCTAGGTGGGCCATTTTCTACTCAAAGGGGATGTTATTGTTCCTACTTCCCTGACCACAAGGAGTCCCCATAACAAACAAAAAAAAAACAGTGCTTGGACTTGACTGAGAGCAGCATGAATCAGAGGTACTTTTGGAGTATTATTTATTTATTAACACACACCGGTGTGTATTGAAATGAGCGTTGAGGAGTGAACAAGCTGTTTGAACAAGCAGTTTGTGTATACATATTACTGTACACCACCAACATCACACCAGCAGACTGTGCTACACTTCACTTGGTAGCACCATTTGCACCAGGGACTCTCTCTGCGTGTGTGTGT
>CABFOP010094602.1:0-10442 GCA_900683385.1 Anoplogaster cornuta | reverse complement strand
GGCTCCCTCCAGTGACATTTATTTAGGTTTTCCGAGTTAAAGCCAAGCTTGGAACAATGGGATGCCTGCGTGCAAGCTCATTATCTGTCACCCCAACCCCCCACCACACACACACACACACACACACACACACACACACACACACACACACACACACACACACACACACACACACACACACAGACACCCCACCACACTCCCCAACCTGCACGTGTTAGCGTTGGGGGGAGGGGGGTGATAGTCTGACACACCCGCACTTCTGCTGTTTACTGCCAAGTTCACATTATCGGTTGAAAAGAAGGGGAGTTTGGGATGGTGTGTGTGTGCGTGTGTGTGTGTGTGTGTTTGTGCAGTTGTGTGGCAGGTCAGGGGCGAGTTTGTTTATGTAGGCTTTGAGTTCAGTTCCAGAGTTTATGATGGACAGAAGGAAATAATCCTGACCGGTGAATCTCTGCTCTGACGAACTGAGTCCAGATGGATGTAGAGTACAGAGCTCACTAGATACTTAAAGGTTTCAAGGTTTCAAGGATTTTATTGTCGTTGCCACAGAATGCACATGGCACTAGGGGAAACAAAATTCCGATTCACAACCACTCCCAAAAGTGCATAAAAGACATTAAAAAGACATTAAAAGACAAATAAAAACAGTAAAATCACAGTACACAGTGCAATCACAATTAGGACATTTTTATAGCAGCAGTCCAGTCCTGGTAGGGGACAAAGTGTGTGTATGTTAAAATGTATGTGAAGGGGACCTTATGGTGGAGCATCCTCACAGCCTGGTGAATGAAGCTGTTGCACAGTCTGGAGGTACGGGCTTGAAAGCTCCGATACCGTCTCCCCGAAGGGAGGAGGCTGAAGAAGCTGTGTGAGGGGTGGGTGGGGTCAGTCACAATGTTCGTCGCCTTCCGGGCGAGGCGGGAGTGGTATAGGTCCAGGAGAGACGGGAGTGGGGCACCAATGATCTTCCCCGCAGCATTCACAATGCGCTGCAGGGCCTTGCGTTCTGACACAGTGCAGTTGCCAAACCACACCGTGATGCTGCTGGTCAGAATGCTTTCCACCATTCCACGGTAGAAAGTGCGCATGATGGGTGACGGGGCTCTGGTGCTTTTCAGCTTCCAGAGGAAGTAGAGTCTCTGCTGGCCTTTCTTGGCCAGTGACATAGTGTTGTTTGTCCAGGAGAGGTCCTCTGTAATGTGCACGCCCAGGAATCTGGTGCTGCTCACCTGTTCCACTGTAGTGCCTTCGATGGTCAGTGGGGGATTCTGGGTGCGGGCTCTCCTGAAGTCGACAACAATCTCCTTAGTTTTCCCAACATTTAAGAAGAGATTGTTGTCTCTGCACCACGTGGCCAGTTGGTGCACCTCCCCTCTATATCTGGTCTCATCATTCTTGCTGATGAGCCCCACCACCATTGTGTCATCAGCAAATTTCACAAAGTGGTTTGATTTGTGAGTAGGTGCACAGTCATGGGTCAGTAGGGTGAAGAGTAGGGGGCTGAGCACGCATCCCTGGGGGGCTCCAGTGCTCAGTGTGATGGTGCTTGATGTGGTGTTTCCCATCCTTACTGACTGTGGTCTTGCAATTAGAAAGTCCAGAATCCAGTTTTGTAGTGAGGTGTTCAGGCCGAGCATGTCCAACTTCCTTACCAGCTGCTGAGGGATGATGGTGTTGAATGCTGAACTAAAATCTATGAACAGCATTCTTACATAAGAGTCCTTAGTGTCCAGGTGGGTCAGAGCTGTGTGGAGGACAGAGGAGATTGCATCATCTGTCGACTGGTTGGCACGAAATGCAAATTGATAGGGGTCCAGAGTGGAAGGGAGGGTGGATTTGATATGTTGCATGACTTGCCTCTCAAAGCACTTCATAATGATGGATGTGAGTGCCACAGGGCGGTAGTCATTGAGGCTGGATGGGGGTGTCTTCTTTGCAACTGGTATAATGGTGGTGGTTTTGAAGCATGTGGGGACAACTGTCCGGCTCAGGGAGGTGTTGAAGATGTCAGTGAGGACGTCCTTGAGCTCCTCTGCACACTCCTTCAGCACCCGACCCGGGATGTTGTCTGGACCTGCAGCTTTTTGAGCGTTAATCCTGGTGAGTGTTTTCTTAACGCTGGCAGGGGAGAGGCACAAGACCTGGTCATCGGGAGAGGGTGGTGTCTTTTGTGCAGGTGTGCTGTTATGGGCTTCAAAACGTGCAAAGAAATCGTCGAGTTGGTTCAGCAGGGTGATGTTACTGTCACAGGCCTGTGGTGGCGACTTGTAATCCGTGATGGTCTGGATTCGCTTCCACAGGCTCCGTGTGTCCCTGTTGTCTTTGAAGTGCCTGGTTATTTTTTTGGAATACAGGTGCTTCGCTTTCTTGATGCCCTGGGACAGATTTGCTCTGGCTGTTTTCAGTTCTGCAGCATCGCCCGCTCTAAAGGCTGCGTCACGTGCCCTCAACAGTCTGCGAACCTCCCCCCGTCAGCCATGGTTTCTGGTTAGCCCGAATGGTGATGGTTTTGTTATTGTTACGTCATCAATACATTTGGTAATGTAGGCTGACACAGTCTCAGTGTACTCTTGGATATCGGTGTGTTGATCATATGTAGCAGCCTGCTTGAAAATGCTGCAGTCAGTGGTGGAAAAACAATCCTGAAGAGCAGAGTCGGCACCCTCTGGCAAAGTGCAAACCAGTTTCCGGGCCAGTCTGCTGGTTCGCACCCGAGGTCTGTAAGCAGGACGCAGGAAGACAGAGATGTGATCAGACAGACCCAGTTGTGG
The DNA here is from genome assembly GCA_900683385.1 of Anoplogaster cornuta. Classification (NCBI taxonomy): domain Eukaryota; kingdom Metazoa; phylum Chordata; class Actinopteri; order Trachichthyiformes; family Anoplogasteridae; genus Anoplogaster; species Anoplogaster cornuta. Next base: position 7,671 of record CABFOP010094602.1, on the reverse strand, counting down.
GAGTGGGACAGCTTTAAAGGCTCCTTTGTGGTGAGTATAAACCAGGTCCAGAGTGTTGTCGGCCCTTGTGGGGAAATCATCATGTTGATGGAGTTTTGGAAACACTGATTTAAGGTCGGCATGATTGAAATCACCAGCAAAGATCAGAAAGCCATCCGGGTGTGCAGTTTGTTGTTCACTTACAGCGCAGTAGAGATCATTCAGTGTCTCCTTCCTCTCGCTATTGTTGGGACTTGGGGGGAAATAAACAGCCACCAGCAGTATTGCAGTAATTTCCCTTGGCAGGTAGAAAGGCCGACACTTGATGATCATGAACTCCACCAGCGGCAAGCAATGTCTGTGAACAACCTTAGCATCTCTGCTCCAGTCCTCAGAAATGAAAACAGCAAGACCCCCTCCTCTCTTTTTTCCACCGGTGTGCAGGGCTCTGTCTGCACGATAGCATGTTAGCCGGTCTAGCTGGATGGCTGAGTCCAGGATGTTTTCATTTAGCCATGTTTCAGTGAATACAAAAACGCAGCAGTTCCTCATAACACGCTGGGTGGATCTCAGAAGCCGTATATGGTCCATTTTATTGTCCATGGAGCGGACATTAGCAAGTAGGATGGAGGGACAAGCCGGTCTGGATGGGTTAGCAATTAGCCTAGCGTGGACTCCTGCCCGCTTACCGCGTTTCTGCCTCCTCTCACACCGCCGCCGGTGCCTCCTCTCCAGGGAGGAGGCAGCGCTCGAGGTCGGGGATGTGCCGGTCCGGCGTAGTAATCCAAGGCCACTCAGCTCGGTTGTTTGTGTACAATCCAGATCGACTCGGATGCGGTTGATGTCGAGCAGAGACTGCCGACTGTACTTGTATATTGTAAACATGCAGGGAGATGAAGACGGACACCATGACGCAGACGAGGGTATAACAGAAGAAGACGCCATACAATCGGGAGAGAGGAGAGCCGCTGCGTCCGTACGTGCCGCCGCCATCATCATCATCACAAGGTGCCATGTGTAGCATGTTTAAACATCAATACATCATTGACGAATGAACTGTGATGTCGTGCTATAATTACCAAACACACAAGTTCATGTAGCCTCTGTCTCTGGCCAGTGGTTGTGTGTTGTGTTTCCTCCACCATCTGATAAACAGATTATTTCAGTGGTCAAAAATAGCTTTTATCTAAGACTTTTAGCCAAGGTAAAGGCCTATCTCTCTCCCAAAGATTTCGAGAGTTATTCATGCTTTTATTACCTCTCAGTTAGACTATTGTAATTATTTGTATGTGGGTGTAGAACAGTCTGCAGTTCGTCTTCTGACTTCATTGGCTTCCTGTCTGTTTCAGGGTTGATTTAAAGATTTTATTGCTTGTTTGTAAGGTTTGTAATGGGCTGGCGCCACCCTACATCTAGCAGAACTGGTGCATCACCATACTCCAGTTATACCTATCCAGATTAGAACTGCTCAGACACTAGAAACCTTTAAGTCGCTGCTGAAGACCCTCCTCTTCTCATTGGCTTTTAATTCGAGTTGAGCTTGACACCTTGACTTCATCTTCTGCTGTGCTGTTTATTGTTCTGTTTATTCTTATTATATTCCTTTTATTGTTATTTATATTCATTTATTTTATTCCTGTTTTTAAACCTGTTCAGCACTTTGGTCAACTGTGGTTGTTTTAAATGTGCTGTATAAATAAATTTGACTTGACTTGACTTGTATTTGTTTATCTGTCTGTCAGCGCTATATCTAAAAAATCCATAAAGCTAGCAACACACGAGACAACTTTTTCAATCCTAACCAATCATGAAAACGCTTTGTATCACACACATACCAACAGATTTTACAGATTTCTTCTTCTCAATACTCACACCAGGCCACTAGGGCCAGGGACCACACACTAAATGATATGATTAGGATTCCTGTACACATTCCTGATGCGTCAGGACCTCTAGCCCCTCCCAAGGTTTCTTCCTTTAGTTTTTGTGGGAGTTTTTCCTCGTCCTCCGTGAGGGTCCAAGACTGGGGGATGTCGTGTACTAACCATTTATTGTTCACACTTTTGGCACTGTGAAGCCCTCAGATACTGTAGGGGTGATTAAGGGCTATACAAAGAAAATGTGATTTGATTTGATGATAAAATGTCAGACATAGCCTTTTCATATCCACTGAGTCAAGCTTGAGACGTAATAACCGAAGAGCATTGTCTATTATGAGAACTAAGCCAAACTTATTTCCCACTACCATCAGTGCCTTTCAGTTTCAATGTGGTATTGTATTTCAGGGATCAAGAACCCTGTATGAGAGTACAATTTAGTTTCAATCATTTGTTGCTCATGAAGTCTTAAGAGGCTTCTCTGTTTTCCCGTTTCATTAGCTGAGGCTCACTGGCTAAACCTCTCTTGACTCAAGCTCTCAGCACAGCATCCCGCCAGCCTTCGTCCATCTCAGGAGAGCTACACATATTACATGAATTCTTTATTACCTCGGGTCCAACTGCTGCCCCGTTCTTCTGCCAGTCAAGACTAAAGTTCACCAGGGAAATGCTAACGGCGTAAAAGGATAGTGCTGCCACACAAAACTGGAGCATAAAAATATTCTACTCCAGCTCACAGGGATACAAATAAATCCCAATAATGCTTTGGAAAACAGGGAGAGAAGCATTCGAGCCAATGCAAGAAGTTGCTGATACAATACACAATTAACAGTCTAGCGTTGTTTGGTGAGTGTCCCTGAATGCATCACATAGTGGTTAATCATGCATGGGAGTCAATAAGCTCAAAAACACCCTCATTTCAGACTCTATTACAGGACAGCCTGACGTTGCATTGATTGCCGTTCAGATCAGGACAACGGTTAAAGGTTTACTGCCACACTATTCAACCGATAGAGAAGAGGAAAATGTGTCAGAAGATGAAGCAAATTAACTGCAAATATCAGGCATAGTTGTCTGTCATCACCCAACTATCCCATCTGTGGCCAGACTAAGGCAGCAGTGATCCACATTGCTGTCTGCATCAATGCACAGGCAGCTGGAGCCTACCTGACACTGCAGAGCATTTCACACACTAACAAACATTTCTCCTCACTGATAAAAAGCCAAAACCTTTAGTTCATCCCTGTAGAGTTACATAATGAAAATGTATGTGGATAATATAGAAATTACAGCGCCGATCTGCAGGATGCAGCCCAAATGAAAGGGAACACCCACACTGCACCGGTGCAGGGTCCAGGTGGTCCTGTGCATTTCCTGGCATGGTACTGCTCCAGCCATCCTTATGAGAGCCAGTTAAATTCTAACTACTAACGTTTCTGTGTGATTTACTGGTTGCAGCTCTGTTTTGACGAGAGCAGCGTCCTGTACGATGACAACGCCCAACAACAAAGGCTCAAGTTGGTCACCTGATGCTTTAAAGAGCATGAAAATGGTGTTAGTTGTATGTCACCGTCTTTTATATAACATACACGGCCAGATGAGGTGACCAGATGAGATAAGTCGTGTGTAGCATTGAGCTTTCAAGGAGATGAGTGGAGCAAAACCACGTCAGAAAAAGAAGCCCACACATACAGCTGTTAGTGCCAGTGTTTATGCTCATAAGTACCATTATGTACTGTTTACATGCTTGTGTTACACAAGATGCTGCACCAACAATGCTGGATGCCTCGGTTATCTTCAATTAAACCCAAAAGGAGGAATAATGACACTGCACTGCACGAGGCACCATGTAGCATGTTTGTTTCCCCGCTGCTTACTTGAATAATTTATCTGAGATTTCAAATGGGCCGAGTTTCACAGCAAGAGATTCGCTCTTAAAACCTCCAGGACATTACTGTGATGCTGAACGCAGGACCTCCTGCAGATAGCGGCCATTAGGAGGACCATACTAAATGATTATTTGAGCCACAAAAAAGCTCTTGTTTGCAGGGGCATCATTTGGGGAATCTTACCACCTCTATTAAACTGCTGGATGTTACTGCAGTGAAACACTCTCATTGTAGTGCTGAGGTCACTGAAGGTCTGGCTCAAGTTCAAGTACTTAACCCATCTGAGGGTGGTGGGAGAAGCCCCGAGGGACTCTGACTGAGGACAGCGCGTGAGATTTCACCCCATACCCAGATCCCAAACCTTCCCCATGACTTTGTGACAAAGAGCAGAGCTGACAGTGGACAGATGCTCACTGTGCCATGGAGGACTTGAACCTTATACAGAGCAGACCTGTGGTGGGGTCCAGGGACCTCCAGCGGTCGTTGGATGGGATTCCAGGAGGTCTCCAGCGAAACGAGGAATAGTTGAACTCATTCACAGATCGAACAACAGAAATCTTAGGTTCCTTAGGGCAAAATCAAATGTACAATCATCAAAAGTTGGTCTGTGTTATAATGTTAATAAAGTAATCTGTTTGGGGGTCCGTGACATGAAAACGTTAAGGAATCCCTGGGCTAGTTGGTGCAATTGCACTTTTTCAATTACACAGTTTTCAAATTTTTATGAATTCATGCATTTTATCTCCTGAATGTGAAGAGCTTAAAAATAGAATGGAAATAAACCCCTACATATGAATACACATTCTCTGTTAGGTGAAATAAGCAATCCCAGTTTCAGCTTAAACTGCATACTGATGGGTTAAATCTTGGTCTCCAGTAAGACAGAATTAATCCACCAAATCAAAATACCATTCGATTCCACTTGATTTCTTCCAGGTTTTTTATTTTGATTTCAACCTCTTGAAATTGATTTTCTCCCCTTTAGAATATCTGACTTCAGGTCAGCTACTAGTGGGTTGAGTCAGGTTTTGCCGAAGTAAGCAGCTAAATAAGGAAACATGGCTCCAGGGCTCAGGCTTGTTTAGATGTGTCTGCCTTTCTCAACGGTTACACTGATCCCAACAAATAATAAATGTTGTTGATCGCATGGCTGAAGAAATAAACCATTGGCGTGAGAAAAGAATGAATTTCCTGTCCTTTTTTTGAGTTAATAGATATGTACAGAGGAACAGAGATTTCTCTACACATTGTGAGGAGTAAAATCTGAGCAACGACAGCGGTGTACCACGCAGCTAGTCTTTGTCACTACTTGATGCGACAGAGCACCACCGTGTGAAACTTTGGACATCTTCACTAATCTTTGTGTGCGGCTAAGCTCGTTGTCAGATAATCCAACTTGTGAAGATGTTGCATTTGGGGCGAGAGCAGGAAATAATTACCTCTTAGCAGCCATCAAGCTGTGTAATCTCCACTCTCTGTGGCACCGGCGTAGCAGAAGTACCTGGTCATCGATCAGCATCTAAGCCCTTCTGGAGACAGGAGACGAAACACTAAATCTTCAGAGAATGGGCTCCTGTCAGCTAGAATATAAACTGGGATATGTCTCACTACCTCACTGAGTACATTTAGGTACACACTTTGAAATCACAGCATACGTGAAAAAGTAAAAAGATAACTCCATGGAAAGTACACACTTTACTGTACCAGCTTGAAGCTCCAGTAGATCAGCTTAAGTTTCCAGGACGTCAGGGCATTGTAAAACATTTTTTTTAAAGGTAAGATTTGACTGTAAACATACACACATCTTCTCAACCTAAATCACAAAATGGGGTTGCAACAGAAACCCATCCCCTCTGATCGAGACCCCATAGATTTGCTCTATTTGCCCAAATTAAATTCCAGTGTTGGGTATGGTCACAGGAAGTCCCTGAAATGTCACTGACAGGTTCTTTGATATCAGTCAATTCCAGAAAAGCGGTCGGGCTGCTCTACTCAAACCTTGTGACAAGAATACATACAGTGAACAACAGACCAGGAAAGGTCAGTAACACTGAAACAGCATGAAACGGCCCTATTTTGTGTTGGCAGGGTGGCCTTGTGGTTGGAGTGGAGTCTCATCATATAGAAAGGTCAGAGGCTGAACCTCCTGCAGCAGCCATATGTCCTGTGTCCTTCAGCGAGACACTGATCCCCAACCTGCTCTGGGTAAATGAGTCAGTTAAATGCCTTAAATGTAAATTACCTAATATAATGCAAATATTTCTGCTACAGTGCTCATGCTTGGTCACTGGCAACAAGATGTGTGGACCTGGTTGGGTTGCACTTAATGAAACTAGTACTGGATATTGGCCCCACCCTGGCTTGATAAGGTCATCTCTATTGGAGAATCTAGTAAGATAACTAATGAATCGTTTAGTATAATCTCCATTGGACAAAATCAACATCAAACTAATGGTTTAATGGTACTAACTAATGGTATATGCATTTTAGATTAGATTGCACTTTATTGATCCCCTAGGCGAAATTCTTGTGTCACAGCAGCAATTCACAGAATGTACAGTAGGATGAATAAGGATGAATAAAGGTAATATAATTTAAATAATATAAAACTATAAAGGATTTTTTTTAAAAATACAAAATACAAAAATTACTATGAATCTAGCATTTTGGTGTTAATAATGAAATATCTGTAAAATAAAGATGATCCAGTCTGTGAAAATCCTTTCATTTTGTCAATAAAATCTATCTACTATCTTTTAAACAGTACCAGAGTTTATTTCAATTTTGAACTATCATTTATTTAAAAGTCTATTGTGGAATAAATTACCAATCGAGTCAATAGTATCAGCATCAGTCAATGTTTTGTACTCAGAATTAGTATCTGTAGTATGCTATGGCTACTGACCCTTTAGAGAGCAACAATCCACACTCAACTGATGTGGGCACAAGTACCTTGTCCTTTTGAGACGTCAAGGTGAAAAAGTTAATTCAGATGGCAGGGGAAAGGGCATCCACATCAGTTTGAAATGAGGGAAAGGCCATGTTCCTGTAGCTTGTCTCAGACAGACAGACAGACAGACACAGCCATGACACACTGCTGGTTGCTTGTCAGGTCACATTGCTTCAGTGGAGACCAGTGGTGAGGCTACAGTATGAAGCTGCATCCCAGCTATGAGGGGATTTGTTAGAGACCACAGTCCTCAATGTCATATAGTCTGTAGGAACCAAGATAGAAATCTGATGAGGGAAGAACAGAGCTTGGACTTGGGATGTAGACTTTGTGGTTCCTAACTGGGTGAGTCAAGCATGGCTCTTCACCTTAAAGAGGAATTAGAATAATTTTAAGACGAGGCAAGAATGAAACACTGGACCATCCCCCTTCGATGAGCCGCTGTATGAGTCGGTCCTTTCACCCCCATGAAGTTTTGGAGTCGGTAGGTACACTTGCGGGAAAGTTTACTCTGCACCTACACCCACACCACAACTATCTTTTTCAAGTATGTCATTTCCTAGCCTGGTTGTTATATACACTATATGGCCAAAAGTCAGTGGACACCTGGCCATCACACCTATATGAGCTTGCTGGACATCCCATTCTAAAACCATGGGCATTAATATGGAGTTGAACCCCCCTTTGCGGCTATAACAGCCGCCACTCTTCTAGGAAGGCTTTCCACAAGCTTTTGGAGTGTCTGTGGGGATTTGTGCCCATTCAGCCAAAAGAGCATTTGTGAGGTCAGACAGTGATGTTGGACGAGAAGGCCTGGCTCACAATCAGAGTTCTAATTCCTCCCAAAGGTGTTCAATGGGGTTGAGGTCGGGGCTCTGTGCAGGCCAGTCGAGTTCCTCCACACCAAACTCCTCTAACCATGTCTTTATGGACCTCGCTTTGTGCACAGGGGCACAGTCATGCTGGAACAGCAAAG
>CABFOP010094598.1:0-10831 GCA_900683385.1 Anoplogaster cornuta | reverse complement strand
AGAAAAATAATTTGTGGATCCGCCCCGTGATTCGGATCCACTCCAAAATGTAATGGCTTCTAAGTTGGGTCATGCTACACCCCTCCACCAAGTTTCATGCAAATCGGGCTGGTAGTTTTTGTGTAATCCTGCTGAAACACCACACACGGACACACACGGGGCGAAAACATTACCTTCCACCCTGCGGGACTTCGTCTCTGGGCGGAGGTAAAGATGTCCTGCGCACCAGAGATTTCCGCCGTCTGAACTGGCTAACTTCCGGTTAGCCCTATGCTAACTTGAACGGGGATAATAATTCAATTGTGCGGCTCTTCTAGACTTTAAAAATGTTATCGGACCGAATTGATCAGATTCTGATAGTGAAACGACATTTCACGGGGTTGTGACGCTCAAAACTATTTATAAACCGTTTTACAGCCGCAACACAGTAGCGACGGAGTAGCTACGGCGGAGCCTATGACGTAAGCACAAGTTGAACTAACTTGGTGGTGATTGGCCAGTGAGCCCAGTCCTGGAACACCCACGCAGCACGCTCTCATGCACACCCCAAATGACAGGCACACAGAGAGGGCCGTTAAAGAGACAGACAGGGCCGGACGGCTGGTAAAAACTTTATGGATTTTTTTTTTGACGGCCCACTGATGCGGCGGCCCACCGGGATTTGTCCCGGTATGCCAGATGGCCAGTACACCACTGCCACAATACATCTGATTAATTCTAGACTTGTGGTTCTTATTTCTGAAGAAATTGTTAATACATCATCATGACTGCTCACTTTCAAGCCTGTCCTTGCACATTAAAAACAGTTCAACAATCCAGACACTTGAGATCATTGCAATCCAAAACTGAGTGATGATGAACATATTAAAAGTGAAAGAAGAAGAATTAGAGAGTGTATCCTCAATAATTTTAGATAATCAGTCAATAAAGGTCATATTTGTCATCTTCACACTCAGCTGTGGAAGGTAATTAAAGGAGCTATTTACATGCAGAGCAAAATTATTTTCCCCACTAGTTCTACATTGTGCCTTTGGCTGATCACATCACTCTCTGCTAAATCCTTGAGCCCATAAACCCTGCCATGGTATATCATGGCATTAGGAAACACCCTGAGCACATTGGAGATTAGGTGAAATGAATAAGATACAGAAGCCAGAGGTCTCTTGCAATTTCAAAACGGCTTCAGCATGTGAAATTCCTCCCTACCATATAAAAAAAAACCTTATAGCTGTCACTCCACCCCAAGTATCCTGTGTAAGATATTGTTCCAGTGTACCTGTTCAGTCTAAAACACAATCAAGTCAACAGGGAAGAATCTATTTGTTTTAATAACATTAAGCTAAAGGTTTCTGTTAACGTGGTATCTCTCTTCAGTTGTTCATTACAGCGTGCATTGTGCTCTTGGCACTGCTATAGTTGGCTATGTCCGTAAGTAAGGCAAGGTGACAAGAGCCCCTTGAGAGCCCCAGTGAGTTGTGTGAAGATTTCAAAGCTTAATGACTTCCAAAAGCAACAGTGGTTTATTCACTGCTAACAGACATAATATTAAACACAAAAATAGTATTCTTGACCCGACTTTGTTCATGCCATAGGGATAGAACTTTTGTTTACTTGGTCTGCTATATTTTCAACATGGTGAATTGTGGGGCAGAATGCTTGTAGTCAGATCAATGACTACTGATTGTAGTGTACAGTATGTATGCCATTATACTATATTAGTGAGCTAAACTTAAGCCAATTGAGTTGCCCAAATAGCTAAGCAGTGACATAGTGATTTATGTAGAGTTTGCAGGAGTTTTGTGCTGTTGTATAATGTAAATTAATGTGGTAGAGCTGGAGTTCCCACATGAGGGGCTAGCTTTGTTTAAGCTGTCTAGAAAGCACAGGAGTAGGTCTGTACAAAAAGGAAGCCCGTGCCCTCTCCTTCTTATTGCCACCACAATCACAGTGGGAATGAGATGACTGTATAATCAGAAGTGACACACTCTTTACAAATAGCATGGCAAGTAAAGACATGTTATTATATTAACTTGCCTTGTGTGCCTTGAGTTGAAACAACTTTCTGTCGTCAGGCATCTATCGATTTACAACAGCATGATCAAATTAAATCAATCATTAATTCATAAATTAAATCTTTTGTGGCTTGAAAATTTGAAAAGTGGCCATGGCTGTGATTATTGTTAACGTTTGAAACAATTAAAATCAACTGTGTTGGAGGAAATAGAGTCTCATTTGCAGTGTAATTCAACTCACCTGTGACAGGTCGCAGGTGCCCACATGGTATAAATGAACTAATTATCTATTTTAATGTTATAAAACAGTCTGTTTTGCTTCCCTGGTCATCTATGAAAATGGTGAAGGGAAAAGAGCTGTCTGAGGATATTAGAAAAACTATTATCACCAAACATAACAAGGCTATAAAGAGACCTTGTTATTCCTGTTTCCACAATTCACAACGTTTGCTGCTCATGGAATTGTTAAAGGAATACTTCACCCCAAAATGTTTTTTTTTCTATCAATTATGCACCCCATGATGCCTTGAATTCCCGGAGAATTTTTTGTCTTTCTCACATGCCTTCACAGTGAATTAAAAATCCAAAAACGGAGAAAATACTTGATGAATTTAAGTTAATAAGGGGCCAAGTTTAACAACAGCAAACCTATATAAAATATCAGTTCATAAACTCGCACACAACTCTAACAGTATTATCCAAGTGTCATCTATCCAGTCGTATGCACAGTACTTCCAAAACACATGCATTTTTGCTAGAATTGTACTTTTTAAAACATTTCCGGATTAACAGTCTCATGCACGAACAAGAAACGTGCCTGGGTGAGGGCGTGCGTTTAAACTCGTGCATGAACGAGTTGGGAGGCAGGATTTCAATGTGATGGAGTGAAAATTTATCACTTTGGGGGTGAAGTATTCCTTTAAGAATCTCGCAGGGCGTGGTGGTAAGAGGAAAACTGATCTCCGATGTCATCGAAGGTTGGTGTGAGCCATTGTAAAAACACCTTGCATGACATCCAATGGTCTCAAAGCTGACCTGGAGAGGTCTGGGGTAATGCTTTCAGCTCATGCTATACACCGGACACTGAACCAACAAGGGCTTTTTGATTGATCTTTGCCAAGACCCACCTGGACCAACCTAAATCCTTCTGGGAAAATGTTCTGTGGACTGATGAAACCAAATTAGAGCTCTTTGGCAATGCAGATCGGCACTTTGCTTACAGACAAGTGAAGGAGGTTCCATGATGCTGTAGGACTGCTTTGCTGCCTCAGGTACTGGACGTCTTCAATGTATTAAGGGCATCATGAAATCAGAAGATTACCAAGGCAATTTTGAGCAAAATGTGCTAACCCAGAACAATGGCATCCAAAACATCCATCCAGAACATCCAAAACATCCAGAACATCCAAAAGCACCCAGGAATGGTTCAAGAGAAAACATTGGACTGTTCTGGTGTGGCCAGTGATGAGTGTCAATCCCATTGAGAACCAATGTAGAGATATGAAATGTGAAGGCATACTTCAAACATTGAAAAACTTGCAACTTGCAATTGAAAAGTGTGAGAGAACCTGCCAGCAGAAAGGAGCAGGACATTTATTGATGGTTACAAGAAAATTTTGGAAGCAGTTCTCTGTCCAACTAAGTATTAGAAAAGGGTGCCAATAATCTTTTATGGCTTCAACAATTTTGAAGGTCGGTAGTGGAGATACCCACACACCAATGTTTCTGGGCTAAAAAGCCTCAATAGACAGTCCACATGCTGAGATTAGATGCAAAAAATTGTCTTTTAATTTATCTAATCTCAGCATGTGGACTGTCTATTGAGGCTGTTTAGCCCAGAAACATTGGTATGCGGGTATCTCCACTACCGACCTTGTAAGTTTCTCCTCCATACTGACACACCCAAGACAATGTTGTTTGATGCCTCAAGTAGGTGCAGTATCACAATACAATACTCTACTCACAATACTGTACCATGACTGCTTCAACAATTTTGAAGCCATAAAAGATGTTTTTATATATATTTGTATTATTGTTTGATCATGTGCTGTTAAATAAAAATTATGAACATATGAAGACCAAAAGTTCTTTCATTTTCCAATTATTTCAGAAGATATTGTACATTGTCTGCATAATCTTAGCCATAACTGTAAATCAATTTCTAGAAACCAACAAATATATGAGGAAGCTTGTAGTTTTAAAATATCAAACAAAATTCTGACTGAGTAATGGCAGAGTATTCATACAGATATATTGCCAGAGCTTTTACTGACTATCATTGTGAAATTGTTTCCACCAGAGAGAGCTTAAAACGTTAGAATCATGTCCTGCAAATGAGGCTTGAAACATTGCTCCTTTCCTCTTTTCTAATCTAATTGGCCATGGCAGATTAGATGACCTGATAAGAGTTTATTGACACAATTTGTAAGATTTGCCATAAAATGACATATTGATTTTCATAAAGCAACAATAAAGTTGGCTGTAAAGTACATCCAACCATAACCCAGTTATAACGACATCAAATGGATGAGGTTTGATGGAGCTGCCGAGGGTATCCTTATTCTTGATATATTCTTTCATTTACAGCATGCAGCCCATGTCATCCACTGCTTAACACCTGAGTGTTAAAGCCACACAAGGTTAACAAAGCAAGTCATCATTTTCATTAGAGAAGGCACTTGACCTAATCATAGAGAGCTCTCATGAAGTGATTATGTCAGAAACATAATTAGTGCCCCTGTGATGTCAGTGCATAGTGTTTGAAATTGGGCAGCTGCAGTGACCTCAGCAGACATGCACTCATGGTAGAGGTCATTTCTGTCATTAGGAGTCCAGAACTCAGCCTTTTCCTCTGCTATTGAATATGGTGTTCCATAAATGTGATACAGTAACAAGATACAATCATGTCCTCTGAGTCCATTAAACATTAACCATTAAGCAGGCCTCTGGTTGCCTTTTAGTTGAAGACAATCTTGGATCTAATTGACTTGCGCACATTCCAGGTGCAGCTATATTTCCCCCTCAAGCAGTAAGAGAGGGGAGTCAGCTATTGTCTCCTGTTGATGCAGTAGCCTCCATCAGTCTATACTAGGGATGGTAAGATTCACCAATTTGCATCGGTGCACCGGCATAAAAGTTCATGATGCGATTGCCCCAATTAAAAAAGTGTGTCATCTATCATCTCCACCTGCTGTCAGTGGTCAAATTACTATGGAGGCCGAGGCATGTGTCCGGACGTGTCACACTAGAGATTAACATGGAGGAGGAAGAGCTACACGTTCCACCGAATTCCTACAAATCAAATGTTTGGCGACCCTTCGGATTTTTCAAAAGAGACGGACAACTTGACAAGATGCACACAATTTACAAAATATGCTGTGCCACTATAATGTACACAGGCAGCCCGACTAGCTTAAATACTCACATGAAGCGGCGACATGGTGTGCCTATCTGCCTCTCCCTCCCCCTTGGATTGAGCTCAAGCTAGCCCCAGCAGTACCGCTAGCAAGACTGGTGAGCAAAGTATCGCAAGCTCTACTCGTTCTAAGACAATAACCGATGCCATCGCCTTGTTTATTTGTAAAGATATGCAGCCTTACAGTGTTACAGAGGACGAGGGCTTCCAATACCTCCTCCACATCCACCTCTTCACATCTGTTTGTGAAAGTGTTTTGGTGGTCAAAAAGAAACAACATAAATGAGATGCTTACTGAGTTACAGTACTATAGAAACAAATATGTGAAGTAAAAATTGCACTTTTTTAAAAAGTAGGGTAGGTAAGATTGATGAATTTAAGTTAATAGGGGGCCAAGTTTAACAGCAAAATTATATCAAAATATCAGTTTATAAACTCTCACACAACTCTTATAGTATTATCCAAGTGTCATCCATTGACTTGTTGTCCAAGTTTCCCATGCCCACCCGCCCATGGGCGTGGGAAATGTGGCGTACAGAAGACCGCTTACCCGGTGTCGCTCGGGGGACGGTGTGAGGCAACGGCTCCCGTAGAGTCTCTACTTCTCGGAGTTGGATTTCCAGGTTGTTTGGGAATGCCAGTTAACCAACAGGTAGGCCATCCAATCATGGCTTATTACAGTATTGTATTATATTCTTTTCTTTTCTTTTTTTCAGAGCACTTGATTTATTGATTACTGTCGGGATATAAAGACAATTTCAACAACAATACCCTACCTTTAATTTATGATTTTCTGCTTAATAAGAACCAAAGAAATAAAATCAAACCTTTTGCATCGCATCGAATCGCATCGCATTGTGTTGAATCAAATTGTATCGAATTAGACTGCATCGCAATAGGGGTTAATCGTATCACATTGGTAGTTGCTTCAGGTGTATCTTTAATGTATCGGATCGTTGACAATGTATCGAGATTCGTATCGCATCAGCCTCAGTGATAGAGATGCACATCCATAGACTATACAATCATTCCTCCAAACCCCCAGGAAGAGTGCCTGGGGGCTTCAGCTGCCTCAAAAGTGTACAATCAGGCCCCACCACTGTCTAGGAATTACAGTCATACGAACCCGGTAACAGCTCTTCACACAGTTAAATGAGAAATTATTACGTTGCCTTCTTTATATTGTACACACACAAAGCAAGGCTTATTCCTTGCAGTCACACTCGAGGAGGGGTACAGCTCAGTACGCATAGCCACTGCAATTGCGCGGTCTATTTAAACCATCAATATCTCAGCTAATTTTCTGCTGCTGCCGCCGTTCTGCACACTGCATTGCTCAGTTGCTGTTATGCTAATGAAGTTCTCACCCCACCACCACCCCAGAATCCACCTGTGGGCTCTGTTCTTAGCCCCCCTAGGGGGTTACTGCCGATTGCTCCCTACCTCACTCGGCTGGCTCAGTGAGTTAAGCGGAAGGTGAAGCAACAGGGCCCTGAATAAATCTGCATTTACATTTTATTCTCATGTAAAATGTCATCAATATGCGAGTTGGCTGACAGAAAGAGTAATATATACAGCAATATATTTAACAGCGATGACTTGGAGTAAACATCTACTATAGCCACTGATCACAGTGAGGTTTGAGCTAGCATGAACAGCCGCTTCAGGTTCTGCCACAGCAACGCAGTTGGATTTAGGTCAGTCCAAATTCTCTCCATTCGTATATTATTTGTCTCACAGTGAACTGATGGAGCCCAAATCTTTTTGATATGACTTTATAACTCCCCCAAACTCATTAATCGTTTCCTGAGCTCCTCTGAGGTCTCTTTAGATCACAGCATAGTGTTGCATGGGTAACACCAACCTCACCAGGTTTCTCACCTGTATTTATGGGAGTAACACACAAAGTCCTCCCCAAATATCTGACATTTGATTGGTTAACTTCATATCCAATTATCTCCCTGCCTGATTCTACTTACCTACTTTTTTTTTTGCATCTGCACTAATTCCCTTTGAATTATTTTAATTTTACTACATGCACAATTTCCTCCATATGAAATGGTTCACAGTTCACAAATTTCCAATCATGACTCCATAACAGTCTAAATGTGATGTCTATAATTAGTGCATTCTGATCGGCCTGTGTTGCACGTGTTTGTTGGGTAAACACTGATATTGACTTGTTGTCTGCATTCACAGCTCTTTATTGACTGAACTCTATTGTTCCTGATTCAGAATTGGTTGCTTCCTGAGTTCCCAAACCCTTGAACCCATATTCAATCCTTCATAACCTTTATAATGATAAAAGAATATTCTGTTATACCATAAACATAAAATAAACACACTTTTTCAGATCAATGCTGAGTTCACTCTCAAATAGCACCTATTTTCTAATGTAAGTCACAGTAGTCATTTAGATATCTGTTGTGGTTTTGATTTTACGATACATTACATACAATTTGATTTTGATATATTTTACTGGCAGAAATACCCAAAATAAAATCCAAAAACTACTTGTGTATCTTCAACCATTTGATGCTGATAGAAGAAAGGGGACCCCTTTCCTCTCTCTCTCTTACATCACAAAATTTCTCCTTGAACTTATGCCATTTTTTCATCCTTGGCTAACTCTCATTCCAGTCCTTTTCTACCTCACTGTTGTTCCACTTTCCTGTTCCTTCTCTCTCCAATTCTCTTTCGCGATCTCTGTTCAAATGTCAAGTAGCAGCTGCCAGTATCTTGCCATTGCAGTCTGTGTCCATAAATCTGGGCTAATTCTCCACCTCTCTTCCATGGTGTATAAATCTTCTCACTCACAAGAGCACTGGTCCTTTTGATGAATGAGCTGAAGCAAGCACTGGATGCCAACCAGGCTCCTATGGAGCTCATCATCTACACACAGACAGTGGAGATATATTACACGAAGTAGCAGCGCATCTGCATCGTTCTAAATGGTGCTTCTAAATACTTGTAATGTAGGAAACAAAGGGGGCATTTTAACCCTGCTGAGACTTGAATGGGTGGGAAATTATTTTGTTTTATTTGTATTATGATCTTTTATAAGGTGTTTTGGACATTTTTTAAATGTTGCAGTCTCTTGTAAGAACCTGCATAAAGTAAATGCAGGTATATATATATATATGCACAGGTTGAGGTTTGACTAAGCATGAAACTGGTTTTTCTCACTTCCACTGAAACAAATGAGTCAGAGCTAGTTTGATGCAGAAGTCTAGTGTGTTGCCGTACGAGCGCTCCCATGAGTGGGTGTTGTGCTTAATGAGAGGGAATGAGAATTTGCACAGCCACTAGCTAACAAACAGTTGTTATTTTGTGCCTCATTAATAGCAGCTGCATGAGCAGCCTCAGTTGATCTCCACGTCAACACACATTACCAAGTCAATCTTGCAGCTCGACTGCTTGCTGAGAAACCAATCATAATTGATCTCCTTGCTCCTCTATGGCCAAAAGAGAGACAGAAACATCCTGCCAGCATGTCAAGTGCCAAAACCACTCCTTAAAAAAAAGACATCTTGATGACACAGTCCCTTGACACAGTCTGGGTATTTGTCCATCACTTTGAACACTAAATTAAAGTCCGACAGAGGACATCAGTCATTATGAAAAGCCTGCCAAGGCACCTCTCCATTACTCTTCTCAGCATCATCTGAACCTGATAGGTCATGATAGAAATGCTGTTGTCAGTCTACTTTTCCAGACAGCGAAAGGGGGAACAGCTGGTTCTGAACTGAACTTATTTTCTAAATGATAAATGAACATACAGCTTGGAAGGATGTGTCAATGTCTCAAGAAAAGTAAGTAAAAAGTATCCCTAGTCACGATACCCTATTTATGAGCTGCAAAGGCCAAACATTTCCTTGGAGTCACAAAGTTCCAGTAGGGACACCAATAGCTCTATAGCGTTTGTACAAACCCACCACTTAAAATCTGTTCCCAGCAGAGTCCTCAGCACTTAAGTCAACATCCACATCCGACAGATTATGTCTGAGTTCAGTTCAATCTGAATCCTCTAAATTTATATATATTTAATTTGGGGAAATCTGGGTAAAGTAAATGAGAAACTCTCCCCTTCCTCAACAACTACTGCCGAGGTTCCTTTGAGCGAGGCACTAAACCCCCAACTGCTCTGGCGTAGCTGCTCAGTAGCCAACAGTATAAAACTGTTAAAAAATGATTTGAGTCATTAAACTGCAGACATGCATACGCAGCCAAAGGCACACAGTCAAGCTGTTGAATTCATATTAATACTAGAAGGACACCGTGATTCAGATCTGCTCCAAAATTTAATGGGTTCTTCCTTCAGCTCCCTATCTGCTAATGGTAATGATTCAGTATTTCTATGGACAGTGTTGACAGGAAGTGCTTTTATTTTGAAGTGCAAGGAAGTAACCTGTGCAGTTTTGCCTGCCCATATACTGTAGGTGTCACATGCACATTTAAAGAGCTTACCCAAACAGAAGACACAAAAGAGGACAGAAGAGTAAATCATGCTTATAAGTGTGTTGACTCAGTAGGGATAATATTAAATGATAATATTAAATGCTGGAACTGCTACCTCCGCGACCCGACCCCGGATAAGCGGTTGAAGATGGATGGATGGAATATTAAATGTACTACATAAGATGAAGTATTTTGGTATGAAAACCTGCATTTTTAATTTAACCAAGTATCCTGTATCATAAATTCATGTCTGCCATTTATAACAAAGCAAAGTGGATAGACTCATGTAGTAAGTAGGCGCGGCTTTCCCCGACACAAGATGGCGGCCATGTTGACGCATCGTTTCAGTGGACAGCAGCAGCGAAGGTGGCATCTATATATATATATATATATATATATGGGGTGCTTTTTCATGCAACATGCAAAGACTAGAGATAGTTACAAGCATGCACTTATTGCACGCGCTCCATCCAGTTTCTGAGGTGTTGCGCAATCAGAGGAGAGGCTGAGCTCTTCGGTGCCTCACCTCTCGTCTCTCCCTGTATTTGCAGCGGAGCTCGAGTATCTGGACTCATCGGCTTCACTGTAACCAAGTGGATCTGAAAAATAATGGATCGGCCCTGTGATTCGGAAACACCCCAAAATGTAATGGAATCTAAGTTGGGTCATGCTACACCCCTCCACCAAGTTTCATGAGAATGGGGCTGATAGTAGTGTATAATCCTGCTTTTACTGCTTTTACACGAACACACAAACGGACGAACACACAGCACCGAAAACATAAGCTAACAGGGCGGAGCTAACAATGTAAAATGCACTACATAGGCTACATTGCTCAACCTTGAAACTTTCTTACAGTACAATACATTCTCACAAATTCTCTCAAAATGAGTCCCCTGCCTGTTCACACCGTCTCTTCCTTATTAACTTTCTCTTCTCTCTTCTC
>CABFOP010094581.1:0-14302 GCA_900683385.1 Anoplogaster cornuta | reverse complement strand
TGCGTGCGTGCGCGCGCGTGCGTGCGTGCGTGCTTGGGGGCGTTCACGTGCTGGCTGAGGAAGGTTATTTACACAATTACCAACTCAACTGAGATCCATTACTGGAAACAGAGTGAGTCAAAGGCAGGGAGAGTCCACCGGCGGTAGCTCGCCATGTTTATCGGAGTGGTTATTAATGGGCGCAGCCCGTCAAATGATGCTCTCCAGCAAACGGCTGAAAGAACGTCCATCAGCCGCTAAACGCTCACACACAGTCAGGGCTTCGGCTGATACGGGAGAGAGGCGGACAGAGAGACTAAACAGAGCTGTGCGCCGAGTGGGCGTTTGATCGTTACGAAGTCTGCGGATGGTTATCTAGAGGCGACAAATCCACCGCAGGAGTCCAATCATCTCTTGGAAACAGCCCTATCTCGGGCTTATCTGGGAGCGACAGAGATATTGAAAGGATTAAGATGGTATCTATCAAGTTCCATGGCAGAATGTTTTCAAAAAGAGATAAATGCTCAAAATGTTAAAACTTTCATGGTGTGTGTGTGGGGGGGTGTTGACATTTAAGAGGAAAACCAGAGATCTCTTGTGAGACTGGGTGGGTTTGATTGGCGCTCAGAGGAGCCCCCTATGGCAGCACCGTATGGAGGTTCAACTAACCAAGTGGACCTGTGTGATAAGTGCACACTGGAAATGGAAACCTTGGGGCCTCTACGTTTGGATTAAGTAAAAATGCATGTGTGGTGTATATGGTTCCAATATACACATCTTTTCTGTTTTCGTTTTTACAGGAAATTAGTAAAAGAAGTTTAAAAAAATAAATAGTAAAAGGTTATTCAAAAAGAATGCTCTCTTTGCAGTCCACCATAATTTATTAATTGAATTCTCAACATAAGTGGCCTACTATATAACTAATGAAAAGATGATTTTTTTTTTGTTAGTGAGAAAATAAGATACTTATCAATCATTCAAGAATACAAGATTTTAGTTACTCATAATACAAGCATAATACATAACAATACCTAGACATACAGTACATGTACCTATATACAAAGCGCGTTTTGACCTATGACCTGTGTCAACCGAACTGCAGCCACCATGATCTAATGTTCCACATTTAGACCGATAACATATGAAGATTTCACAAAACACAAAATTTTAAGTAGGTAGTTGTAAACAGTAAAGGTACGTTAAATGTCATTTTTCATTCTTGTTTTTTATTCTTATTTTATTTCCTTTTATTCTTATCTGTTCTTTATTCATGTATTTTTTGTATTTTAAGCCTGTTTTGGGCCTGTTCAGTGCTTTGGTCAACTGTGGTTGTTTTAAATGTGCTTTATAAATAACGCTGATTGACTTGACTTGACAAAGCTGGATGAAGTTAGTGATAGTTACAACATTGTTTTTCTGTTACACAGCCGATCGGCGTTCCTCCAGTCGTCCAACAAGGCTCATCTCAACTCCTATATTTAGCCTGGGGGGCCATTCACCTGATTGGAGCCGAGATACTGCGGCAGAAACACACCATGTATTGTGTCACAACTGTCTTCCATTTTAACCCTCATCCACTTACTCGCCGTAAACTGATTATGAACGCTGACCTAAGAGCACACGCATATACCGGTGCCATGTCTGGACTGGGCCACAGACCAAACAATGGGGGCTTTTTAGCTGCAAAATGAAAGAAGATATCAGCCATGTGACGAGTAAGGCGGTGACACTGTAGTGACTAGAATTACAGAGGCTGTACAGCAGGAATGCAGCCGTGCACGTATTTCAGGTTTGTCCCTCTGTGACTTAAGGAAGAGATGACAAGATATCGGCAACAGCGCTGACAGCAGTTTGGCAGAAAAGACATATTCTGAAGGTGATGGTACCAATTTAAACAATGCCAATAGCAGATTCAGGGGAAATTAATGACTTTCTGGGGAACAGTTTGACAGTCAAGCGAGTGAAAGAGGCGCTTTCAGGAGAGCTTGAATGATTGTGAATAATTTATTGGCCTTCACGGGGAAATAAGTCTCATACAGTTACCTAGCTGGAGTGTGCACATAAAAAGACAACTGCCCAAATAGACCAGATTGGGTCCAAACATGCCTGCAGTGCTATTAAATGGTTTATGAACAGCAGAACATATTTCATAGTCCCATAAAAAGAACTGCCATGCCTGATCACTTCAGTCCAAGCATTGAATCATAATTATACCTTCCTCCCTCATCTTCCTTTCGCTTTTCCTCCTCCTATTTCCGTCCCTTTCCACCCTTTTCCTCACTCCCTCTCACCCTCTGTCAGCCTCTTTCCCATTTATTTGCCTCTCATTCTATCATTTCCCCCTTTATCCTTCCCTGCAACTTCTCTATCAAAGAGAGAGGGGGCGGGGGAGGGGGCTGTTTCTAGGATCTTATCCACATCTTAACCATCGCACAGTTTAATGCGAGTGCAGAAGAAGGCGGCATTCACGATGTTCACCCAGCGTGTCCGGCTATTGTTCTTCGGCTCTGCTCTTCAATTACGCAACAACCTCTGCACCACTGTGTAAAGCGAATATGCCTCCACACAAGCCCTCCCTTGCACAGAGGATGCGTGGGCCAGCGCGCAGCTAGTGCATCTTCTATTATATTACGAATTATCCAGTCCATGTGCACATGGGAGAGGTGACTGGGTGTCGAAATGACAACGGTCACGGTTTCTCCTACTAGCAGCATCAACCAAGAAGCTGAACTCACTATGTCATGGGTGCGCTGTTCCAAAGCCTACTACCGATGTACCATGTCGCTTTACAGCTGCAGCCCTGCGGTATGGCATACTGCCTGAATGCACACTGGGATGGAATGCAGGATCTATTTGTGGAGGGATACGTCTGCTGTCCTCTGTCCCCTCACACTGACTGGGAGGTACCGTTGTGCCTATAGTATGTGCGCCTGTATATACTGCACTGTGTCTGACATAAATGTCTTGGCTCGCCTGCCAAGGGCTGGTAAACTAAAAGAACATAGCAGTCAAAATAACTAATGCATTTTTCATTAAGCAGCCAATCAGGAGCCTGTTTGATACTTACTGTGCTCACGGTCAGATAGAGTGCAGGGTGGCCAGCGGGGACCAAGTTTAACAAGTGAAATTGTCTCTGTTTGCATGTTATTGAAAATACATTTTAACACGTCATTGACATATCAAAAATGATGGGTGTAGTACATTTTAGACTGTGCTTGTATATTACAACATTAGTTGTCAATATGTCCCTGCACTAATCTCACCAAGAGTCATCCCTGCATTTTGAGTCCGAGTCTGAATGTGATCTAAATCTCATCAATGATTTTCTAATTCAAGTGACAAGCCTTTTAAATGCTCAGCGTTTCTTCTGACAGACAATAGGGCACAAAGAGGGCAAGGCCAAACGCCACCGTTGAATACTGGGCTGGGACAGAGGCTCTCAATAACTTGTAATATCAAACATTGTGCACAATGAAATGTTTGGAATGGCAATATAGATAAACACACAATGAAAAATAATTGCTTTCTTTCAAATACCTTCCCTTAAGTAATCACAGTATTTTTGTCGGGGGAACAGGTCTATTCTTAAACTCTGAATAGAAGCAGCAAGCACAAGTGATAAGCGCTTAGCGTGTTAGCCATATTTCCATGTCAAGACAAACACAGAGAATGAAGTAATACCGTACCGAGAATGGGACAACTCTGAGGATCACGTTCACAAGGAACTCTCTCAGATAATGTTTCTCCTGCACTGGAGAGATATGTCACTATTTTCCCTCAGAAGGAAACGTAATGGATGTTCAAATGAGCTCCATCAAAAGGAAAGCGAAATATGGAAACATTTCTGGGCCATTAAAATCAAGAGGCCAGTTAATGTCCACGAAAACCCCAATGTGCCTCCGACTTCAAAGGGTCAAATAATGGACCAAAGCAGAGTATCTGATATACCTCAAACTACTGTACACCTACAGATAAAAATGCCAAAACAGCTAAACTATTTTGATGAAGACAGCTAACATACTGTAACATTACACCTATGGAATGATGATTAACATTAACATCTCACAACTATAGCCTTTTGGTGCAGAGTTATGGCTTGTATTATTTTGCCCTGTCTGCCAAATTCCTATCTATTGTTTTTTTTGTCTTGACAGTGAATTGAGGAGATGTGTGTTACCATGACAAATGTCCCTCATACAGCCCAAAGCCCTCACACAATATTATACATGCTTTGGAAAATGCTCACTTATGGCAAAGGCTGGCTCTAATTGTTCAGTGTATATGATCTGAGACACTTGGAGGTGGAGTCCACTCCCTTAGGGACTCCCTTCACGACACGGGTAGGTTGCTCTTCCAGAAAAGAGCTTTGCCCTCAAGCAGTCTGCTACAGATTTCTTTCTTTAATCAGCCCCCTGAGAACGGTGCAAGTTTTCACACGACAAAAAAAGAATCCCACTGGAAACTCCTGTTTAGATGCATTTTGCATTTTGGGTTTATTTGCATATCTCAGTTTTTTCCTTCTGTGGAGGAAAGCAATCTTTTTTAACTTTGCATAACTTGCTTTAAATATTTGAAATAAGAGACCTGTCAACCAGCCTCCATTCTCTCTGCATAGCCTTCAGCAGTGGTTCCCAAGACGCGCACACGGTAGATAATATGAAAAGGAATTAACTCTGACGAAAAATGGGAAACAATCCAAGACCAGATTGTCTATCCCAAACCTGGCTGAAACACCCAGGGACGCTCCTTAAAGTGTAACTCCGCTCCATTTTTCAGCCTGGACCCCATTTTCCCCCATCTTATTTTGCCGTCACATCGATCAACTCCAAACCAAAATCTCATAAATTCCTTCAAAATATAACTATTCAGGTCTTGCTTAGCCAGGGTGTCTGGCTCTTTAATACAATCCTGTAGGAACAATGGACACTCTAAAAATCAAACGCACCAAAAGCATGTCCTTTTTTTCACATTTTATCTAATTTGATATTAAAGTGTACTTTCTGCAAATACTTGTTTGTTCTTTGGTATGATCAAAATCTATATGTTTGGAAGCATGAGGGCTGATGTGCTGAAGAGGTTTGGAATTTAAGTTACATATTAACAAGACTAAATAGGCTACTGATAGTAACCATATTAACAAAGATATATGAACAAATTCATAGACATAATAGGCAATTCTATTCAGCTGGAAACACGTTTAGCTGATTGCTCAAAGTGATTTATTATGATATAAAGACCCCACACATCTGCTGTTATGGGAGCAGCCTTCAAAGGACTGCACAGACATCTTTAAGGACTGCACAGACATCTGAAAATGATGAATGGCTCATGATGCACTTTAGACTACCTGGGGCAGTAGTCCTGGATCTCTGCTTCAGCCTGGAGCCCCAACTGAGCATAGTATCCTCATATAGTGCAGCCCTACACCTAGGCAAGCACGCACGACGTACACGACGAAGCAGTTGATTTGATCTTGATCATAATCGATGGAATGATGGAAAATTGGCATTTGTGAGCATTAATTAAGAGCAGCGCATCTCAAACATGTATCTCAGTCCGTGGCAGAAGCATGTAACTTCCATCGCTCCTACAGTTATCCTCATTGTATAACTGGAGAAAGCACATGTGAGCACACACTCCCTCTCATGGATTCAGCACTCTCCATTAAAAATCGATGTAACCAGAGTAATAGACAAAAGCCATGCTGGCAGAAACCTAATTGTTTTTCCAAGTTAGCGGGTTTGGTCCTACGTATTCTATCCATCAGTCAGACAGGAAGCACTGTTCTCTGCTGTCCAGAAGGAGAGAGGGGGAGCGTGGGCATGTGGAAACAATACAAAATAGACAGCCAAACTGATTTGTAGTACCAGAATGAAGGGGGCGAAGTTTACTGTACTAACAGATGAGCGCTACACAGATAGAGAGAGCCAAGTTAGAGCCAGAGCAGACAGTGACAAAGACTTGAAGGGAGGTAGAGTTGGAGATGGGCCAATTCCTCGGTGCCCTCAGGTTAGCTCTATTAGCCGCTGTATATGTCAGCAGCACAGAGAAATGGCTGGCAAGCACTGCCGCTTTGCACCGTTGCTCTGTGGGTTACCTTACAAATGAGGAGTGGGATGACTTTTTTCCTTGAGGCCCCATCTTTTGGCCGCGGTAGGATGCAGCAAAACTGCACCACCAGTTTCAGTATCAGTCAATGTTCTTTGTCTCTGTCCAGCAGGTGGGGAGAGATATAGATCCACCCAAAAGTATCAGTTGAAAAGAAATCCCACCCTGCTTTTCTTATCAGTGGAAAACAGGCTTGGAAAACCCTTGTCCAGCTTTCAGCGAGAGGGTAAAATGGTACGTAGTGGGGAAAAGAAATGTCAGAGACTGACTCACAAACTGTTGCTGCTTCTACACATTTCTGTTGAGTTATGAGTGTAGTCTCAGGAAGACGGCAGTCCAGGATAGAATACCTGAGTGCTGAGACTATCCTGAGAGATTGCTTGGTGGTGGTGGGTGTTATCTCTGACTGGTACACAGGAGATCACCTTGGTATTTCCTCAATAAGGCCAAAAGAAGCAGAGCTTCAAGGGGTTTCCGTGCAGTCCAAAAGTTAAAATTAGACCTTAATACCCCTGGCCTCAACAGAGAACATCAGTCTTGACTTCACATGCCTTACTGTTGCCCTAGCTCGCAGTATAACAGTAGAGTGCAAGTGCATTTGTGTGCATAATGTAAAGACTATAAGTCATCCTTATACTAAGCAATGGATCATAGCTAAAAGCTAGAACATAAACACTATGGGTGAACAGTTATATGTTAAAAAACCTGCACTGTTATGAACACCTCCTTTGGACATTTCATAAATAACATTTAGTAGAATTAATGGCTAATGATTTGAAAAGCTATGACTAAAAAGGTAAACCACAAATTAACTGTGTCCCATCAGTCCTACACCAGTGGAAATAATAATACCGGCTAAGCTATGCCTTAAGGCTAATTCTTAGTTAGCCAACATTTCATGTATAATGATTTAAATATATGATGAGTAAGGGAAGAGGGGGATATGAGTGGGAAATCTTTCTGATGTGTGAAATCTTCAGGCCAAGTTTTTAGACCGAGCAAGACTTTGAAACGACTCTGCGTGATAAGCAATCCCGCCTGTGCAATGGCGCTTGAAACACTATCTTGCCTCAGCTGAACACACAAAGAAAAGCGACGAAACCCGGCCCGCGTTCGAGTCCAGTCGGCGCTAATGACTTCCAGGCAGAAACCGGAGAGCAGACAATGCCATGTGTACGCTCGGTTTGGCATCTCAGGGCAACAAAAAACATCACACCAGTTCAGGAATCCGGAAAGTCTTACACTGCCACGGACATGTGACATTATTAGGATTTGAGTCCGGCATGATTTGACCGGCGGTGTATGCCAGGATCACTGATAATTGACCTTCTCTCATTGTGTGCTAATGAATGACAAGACACACTCTGACAGGCTGAATCTGAAAATCTGCCACACCTCGCCTTGTCAGAAAATGAACAACATTCACTACCTTGAATCGTTTTTTTGTTTTTTTCCTTCTAAAAGACGCACAACACGTGCCCAATAAACATGTGCTCGCAACCGCTGCAGCTTCCACCTGAAGTGCTGGCCAGGAGAGAAGCTGTTAAAATCATCTCCAGGAGTCTGTTCTGGCAGATGATGCTTAAGTGTTTCCTCTCCTCGAGGTAATGTGCGCAACTGCTTGATATGCGCACAGCGTAGCAAACAAATAGTAACCTTTTCAAACATGAGATTTGAAGTGAGAATTACATAAATGATAAATATATGGCAATTTCATTCAGTTGATGGTAAATGTTAGTATGTTTTGACAGTGTGCATGAGGGCAATCAACAACTGATGTTTCATCTAGATGCTGAAGTGAGAAAGCGATACCTATTTTCCTTTCCTCTCCTCTTCTCTTCACGTCTCATCTTCGTCCTACCTTCCCCCGGGTCTTCCCCTGGGTTCAAGCCCCATGTCAGCAAGCATCCACCCTCCTGAAGAGTCCTGGAGCAAGACACCGAATCCCTACCAGCTCCAGGGCTGCTGTTCTCCAACTAACTCCACACTCAGACAAGAGTTAGGGTTGGGCTTAATGGCTGAAGCCCACAACAAATGGAAACAAAGCTCCATCACATGATGCACATTCAGAAATAAAGTCACAGAATGGAATGTTATATGTTCTAACACTTTCTTGTGGTATCCGTAACATCCTCTGTAACATGACGACTGTTGTCACTGACCATTGTGGCTGGTAAATATTGTGGGCTGTATGTGAGGAATGCTGTCATCCAGACAGAATAGGCAACTGGGTGGTGGTGAAAGTAATGAGACCACCCATATCAGGAATTGAAGTCACAAATTCAGAGAGAGGAGAAAGCAAAGTTCTACAAAGTTCACTACTTTCTCTGTAAGACTTCATTTGAACACAGAACAGCAAAACAACTGCAAAGTTTCTTGATACTGTATTTTTTCAGAACAAAAGCCTGTCTGTGATATGGCAGAATGATGCAGCATAAGCAGCAGAAATAGGGCCTAGTCGGGAAGAGGGAGAAGAACAACGCCCACAGCTACAGTACCAAAGTCAATTCACTGAGAGAAGCCTATGGCAATAAGCACAACTTTAAGACGAGCATAATACCAAGGTTTACTGTGGGTCTTAGTGCCATTCAAAGGAATAATCTCTCAATTACCTCAGACATTGTAAACAGACAGTGTAGCTTGTGCACAGAAATGTCTTTTAAATGAAATGCCAGACTAGTTTTTGGTGGTGGGGTGGATAGGATGGCCATTACCAATTCCCTCGGCCTCATTTTTCACAAAGCCGAGGAATGAGCTAGTATTCTGTGTGATTGAAAATCAATTGTACCGTGGAACTCTTAGCATCCTAATGTAAGTGGGTGTGCTTGAGATTAAGACCTTAAGACCTGTAATTTTCTCCTTGTGCTAGATGTTCCAGCTTGAGGTGCTTATTGTTGCAAGGACTGAAGTCATTTTAGGTAAACAGTTCCAAAAATAAAATATTCCCCAGTCAGCTTGAGTCATTCCTTAAAGGGAAATGACACTCAGTTTCACATGTATTACTTTTATGATATGATGCATGACATCCCATAAAACCCCATTCTCCCATAGCTACATATCAGAAAGCAAAAACTAGTATGTGGTGATAATGTATGTCCTGGAAATGCTGCAGTAATAATGCATGGGATGCTTACACTGTGTACACAGAGAACATTTGTCTGAATCTTTACATCCAGGGATGGTTTATATCAGTGGTTCTCAATCCTGGTCCTCGGGGCCCGGGGCCCTGCTGGTTTTGTATCCTACCAGGTAGTTAAGTGCATTCACCTGGTATATCAGGTGTAAATCAGTGCCTGGTTAGATGGCTGGAATGAAAATCAGCAGGACTGTGAACCCTGGGCCTTTATATTAGTGATAATCTGCAAGACTCTTGTTTGACTTCATTTTGGCGACACCTGTGGTGATAAGTGGTCATTGCTTTGGTGTTTTGCACTGCATTTCCCAGTGATCACTTCACAACAGTGTCGATTTTGATATCACTGGACTGACAGCAGCGCCAACACCCCCAAACAAACTAGCATGGGCTGTTCTACTGAGACTGGCGAGGCAGCTGCAAATAAAAGAACAACAACCGATGCCTAACAGTAGCCATGTCTACAGAGACAATAATATCTACACTATATAAATACATACCAGTCCTAAAGAAAGTACTTTTGGACTGTTTTGGAGTACTTTCCATTTGTGAAAATAATGAACAGCAGTCTCAGTCCATACTGTGAAATACAATCTCAGGAATGTAAATTTATCAGGAATCAATTGTCCACTGAAGCTGCCATCTTATCTTATACCGTACATACAGTACAAGGATTTTTTTCACACTTAGACTGTATAACTAGTTGGTCCCAAGCAGGGAAAACCATTTTAAGGACACTTCACAGCTTACATAAACAGACCTTGACAGACATATCATATCCAAGTACAATCTTTTCATATT
Organism: Anoplogaster cornuta; assembly: GCA_900683385.1. Classification (NCBI taxonomy): domain Eukaryota; kingdom Metazoa; phylum Chordata; class Actinopteri; order Trachichthyiformes; family Anoplogasteridae; genus Anoplogaster; species Anoplogaster cornuta. The sequence goes on along the minus strand of CABFOP010094581.1, from coordinate 4,281 downwards.
TCATCATTTATTTCCCCTTCCAATATATGTCAAATGTAAAAAAAAAAACATAATAAAAAAAAATACACCCTTCAAAAATCATATATCACTATATTCAGACAACCACAGACAAACAAGAATTTCACAGGGTGATTGTATCCTGCAGTACAGATCCACTGAATCTGGCCTTTCAGCTTCCTCCATAAAAGCTACTAACCTTTGCAATACAATCCTACTGTACGTAACAAAAGACAATGTCCCACTTTTTATGGCTTTACATCAAATTGTGTTTTGTGTAATACATCAGTGTTGCTTGCTTGATGTGTCCAGGGACTACAGATGGAAATGAACGTTTGCTCTGGGAGAGTTGATGTAATTGCCCAATGTTATGTTAAATAATAAAAAATTTAAAATTATATATTTATTCCAAACAAACCGTTGTTGATGCTTATAAACATCAAACACTCACTCAGTGATGGAGAGCAGCAAAATGGAGAAAAAGCTGCTTTAAATATGGTCCTATTAGTTTCAGTCACCTTTTTTCATCTTCTCCACTTTGTTCTCAGCAGGTCTGTACATCACTGTCATCATGGATCAGAGGGTGAGACAAACTCTTTCTCTTCAAGTCTTTGAATGCTCACTAAGTACAGATTTACAGCATAGTAATAACATACTTCAAAGTCGAAATTTGGTGGTAATCCCCTTAAGATGCATTAATTTGAAACTGAAGCAGGTTCTGTATGCACACTGGGGTAGAGACGGGGCAGCATTCCTGATTCACAGCACTGAAACCTGAGCTGCTCAGCAGAGCTGGACATCCACAACTAATGTCATATGTAAAGCACCGTGTTGCACCACCAGCGGCTTCAGAAGCACAGAGGTGACTGTCAGCTTTAAACTGGCTTCACGCTGCACAAGGTTTAGGATTACCAACGCTAACGGCATGTTGGAGCGATAACAGCAAGATGCACGATTTGCAAGGATGCAAGATTTCAAGGAAAAGAAAAGCAGGGAATTGTATACAAAGCTTTGTGTGTTATGCCCTGCAGTATCCTGTATGCATTCCACTGAGTAAAGCATATTCTACTGAACAGAAAATAAACTGTAGAGGAAAAACAAAGCAAGTCCTTAATAGCAATGCTTATCATTTTCCAAATGGTGTCCAGAAACACCCCTAGCCTTCGACACCTTTTGTCTGCCGTGTCTTTTTCCATCAAGACGACAATAAACCAGAACCCTGATACTTGAAATTCTCGTCTGACTTCCTCAACTCAGCGGCACCGCTGCTGGCAAACAAGCTAGTAGCTTTGTGCGTCTGAATCTTTTATTGCCGCGTCGTTTCCACCTGCAGCATAGCCCGTGCTCGCAGACAAGCCCATCCATCCATCACGCCCGCCCTTCTGAAACGAGGGACTATCTGGTTCTTTGGAAATGGGGAGACATGTTTATGCAGCTAAACCCCCTCTCGCCCCGATCTTAACTACCCCGTGCATCAAGGTGTGTTTTTATCATTCATGCCGCGGTCAGACAACCACCAGGTGATTTACGCTTGCCTTGTAAAACAACACAGAAGATACAGTAGAATAAATGTTCTTCTTCTTGCTGTCACATTTTTTATTTTCCTTATTTATTATGCAAACGATTTTTTTTTAGCAAGGATTTCTTTTTCAACTCTACGATATATGCAATTCACTGTCAAAGAGAGCTTGTAATAACGATGTTCTCCTGAACAAAACATTGCTGTGTAATTAACCAGAACTTGAAATCCAGCATCTGGCTCTACCTGCTCTCACAGGCATTCCCTCCCATTTTCTACAGCCCAAACCTGTATTTCACGAGAACAGAAGAAACCCGAAATGATTCATCATGTCTTCAATGGCAAATCCTAATTAAAAGGACGTGAAATTGCATTGCAAGCTGCCGTTCAACCCTCACAGAGTCATGCAAGAGTCTGCCTTGCTGAGTCCATGTTTGCCGTTAATTTACACGATTTGACAGCGACGGCGCCGTGATGTTTTCCTTACAGCATTGACAATGAATCCGAGTGTTGGGAAAGATGGTCGGTGGCGGACACTTTAGCTGGTAGTGCTTTAACAAAACCATGGTGATCTACAACTGTCCAGCTTTCATCACGCATTAGGGACCTTCAGGGGGGAAACCTGGGCTGAATGCTTGCTTTGTGAAGGCACCAGGAAATACCAATTAAAAGTAGCAAACAATGTCAACCTGACCCACTTTCCTGTCTTTTCTTGTGCCCATATTATGAGCCACCATTCTCTGTCAGCGGGGATGAAGTCACAACACACACTGATGGCATATAGACCATTGCCTATGCAGTACATTGGTCCATTACACCAGCACACAGCGCTGTGACCTCTTCCCCAAGGCTTGAGCCCTACCCACATGTACTGCGTAACACAATCCTTCGGCATGTGGGGAAATGCGTCTCTGTCCAATCCAGCTGCTTCAAAGACAATCACAACTGGTCTATTGGACTGGCTGTCTGCTTGTGCAGAAATTAAGTATTGCAAAATAAGAGTCACAGACCAGACATTTCACAGTAAAAATCAAATTATCTTGCCAGAGAATGGCCGTCTTTGTGTCTTTTTGAATGAAAAAAAAGAGACTAAACTACACACACTACATAGACATTTTTCAGCATGTCTGTAGCAAAGGTGTTAACAGTGACCGGTAGCAGAAAAAACAAAGTCGTTGTTCAAGTATTCATCGTGTTCATTTGAATAACTCAGTCCTCAGACCTCGCTGACCTGATCCACTCAGGGACGGAGCTCCAGTCAAACGAGGCGCCTGTTTGGATTTCATGAATCAGGCCAACTCACGCTCATAAACACGCATGCATGTGTTCAGCTGTCCAGGAAAACCAATGGTGTCTAGACTTAAAAGACTTAAAAGAGAATACACAAAGAAATTCCAACGGTTGTGTCCAGTTGGTATTTTCACATTGCTGCTTTCACTCTACGGTCTACTTGTTCATTACTGTGCTGTTCAGCTAATTAGTCCGTTTGGATAAATATAATTCTGCTGCACTGTGCTTTTTTCATGCACGTTCATTGTTAGGCTATCATCTGTCTTTCTAATGTCCATTGGATAAATAGCTAGTTAAATGGTCTATGACAGTAAGCCAGCCAGTTATATCCCCATAAATGCATGCAGGATGCCTATTCGGGAGAGTAATTGGGTGCTTTAGGGATCAATGCTAATCCTGAGACCTGCATTGCTTCATGAACTCATATACAGTACAGAGCCTGCATGCAGAACTCTTCCAAGCAAATATGTTCATTATGTTTGCAGCTTCCCAGTTAATTTTTCCCATGAGGTGGGAAATATGGGCCCGGTAGCCAGCTGTAGTCAGATGCATATAAAATCTCCAGGGAGGGCAATGCTTTTTAAACTGCTTTTCTCCAGACCTCCTTCAACTCAATAGAGCTTTTCCTCTTCTCCCATTCCTGTAAGGGCCACTCTCAGCGACCTTCCGGCTAATTGACATCTAAGGCTGCAATAATGACCGCTGGCAGCAATTAAAAATATAATGATCTTGATGATAACTTGATTTTAATTTCCCTGTGCGTGTGGAGTGTTGGTTCCAGAGGACTGTAGGAAATAGATTTCCCCAAAGTCATTCAGTCACGTCCAATAGCAGCTTTCTAGGGCTGAAATTACCCCATTAACAGAAGAAGGCGGGGTGGGAGTCCCTGGGTGGGCATCGCCTGGCGCAAAAAAATGGTTCTGAATGGTAAAAACAAAAAAAGAAGAAGAAAACAACAACAAAACAAAAACAAAAAACAGATCTGTCACATGATCACGGCGATTTAGTGTAAAAGCGTTTGGCGTCCGACACCACGTCAACTCCTCCACCACCAGCTAGTGGCTTTTTTTAACCTGTAAATAGACATTTGTTGAGTAAAACGTTGTGGCTTCATGTCCAACTTGTGGCAATTCCTTAATAATCGAATAAATAATATAATTATTTCTCAGTAAATAAGTTAATTTTTTGACAGGTCTTCCTGCACTAACAGAGAAAAATGATTTCCCCCAAAAAACACAAACAACACCTCCTGTCCTCCTGTCCAGTTCTTCGTCGATGACTAAAATACATCAATATCTCAAAAAGCCTATTTAAATTCACGAGATGCTGCTTGAGTCCTGTTTTGCCCGTCAACAAGTGACTCAATAAATCAGAATGCAGAGGCTTGATAACACAAGTTATTTAAGTGCTTTCATTCACTGCTTCCTCCCTCTGTCACTTATTTCCCCACAGAGTTCCTCCGTGGCGAGGAAGAC
>CABFOP010094556.1:0-10356 GCA_900683385.1 Anoplogaster cornuta | reverse complement strand
TGATGCCCATAAATGTCCCCCAACTGGGTCAGAGCGGAGTAGGGCTTTCGAAGCAAACACAACACACCTCACTGACGTTAAAGAGAAGTCAGAGATAGTGAGGAAAACCCCCCATTCTAAAACCCCAACAGCGAGGTCAAGGGTCATAGTATTCCCCAGACAACACCCCCCTTAAGGGAGCAGATGCTGCCGTAATGGGGGGCAGGGTGGGGTGGGGGGGCAGAAAGAACCAGACAGATTTGGTGGAGACAGTAGGTGGTCCTTCATATGTCTCTATCAAACCCAGTCCTCGTGGTCCCTCGTTGATGGTGACGATTCAATCCCACTTCTACTGGGGACGGTAGTCAACACCGCATCCGACTTTTGCTGAGACGTTTTCTCACCCTTTTGTGTCAGTATCCTTGGAAACCGCCGTGTTGAGTGGAACAGATAAATCAAATGATTGACTTCTGAATGGAGGAGATGCAGAAACTGAAGCATTGGTGATTATAACACCTTTACTGCTGGAGAGACGCTTTGCCTTTTATCTGTCAGAACAAACGACTGTGCAGCTTCAGACTGAGCATGCTCCATTTCACCACCGTTAAGATCAGCCGAAGAAAGAGAGGGCAAGAGAAATGGACCATTTTCGACTCCAATAGCTAATTCTCTCATTCTGCTCCGCCTTTCAGTGGCATAGTTAACCTTTCAGCGCCCCGCAGCCTGTCTTCCTCTCCGTCTCAGTGGCCAGGTGGAGCTGGCAGGAAGACCGCCTCCGTCACCGGCCCCAGATGAGCTTGTTGCCATGGGGACAGTCAATGGCCTGGAGAGCGGGGGACTTTGGGCCAGACATCAACACTCAGCGTTTAATTTTACCAGCTGGTAGACAGTGGGAGAGGGACACGGGGGGAATTCACAAAGGAGACGAGCTGCAGGGGGAGAGAAAGGGCCTTTCTGTCCTGTCACAAAGCAAACCCGGGAGAGGGCAAGAGGACACGGAGGAAGTACAGGGCTGCCTGATCCCCTGACTTTAGGAAAGGCCTAAGAATAAAGATTCAACCATGAAACCCAAATGGCAACAAATGATAAATGAGCACATTGCGGGATTCCAAGTAGTACAAATTAGAAGCATGTTTTTGCATACACTACATACTGCACCCCACATGTGCGCATTGGATTTAGGGGGGCTTATGCAGTATTATGATTTAGAGCTCGACAGCTAAGAGATGATGTCATTATTAGAAGCACAAGGAGACGGATCAGTCTGAATAACGGCAAGCTCCAAAACCTTCAAACAAAAAACAAACAAAAAAAATCACAGGTGCTAAGGTGCTTTATTCAACGTAAGTATCTCAAAAAGATTGACAAAATAATGCTCCACTGTTGTCATTGATACAGCCATGTGATTTTTTCTTTCTTTCAGTCCCTTAAACTTGCATTTCTTCTCTATATACAAAAAACATGACCACAAGGAGAAGGTGCTTTTAATGACAAAGTGAGGTTGAGGTCTTTTGCACAACAGCGCTATTGTTTCTATAGAAACAAAACAAACTATGTCCTATGACACAGTACCTGTGAAGTTCAAGTTGCTTATTTCCCATTTTAATTTATTCTACTTTCAGGAATTATTTTTTTCAAATGTCACTAGATTTGGAAAAAAAAAGTGCTGTTCACCTTTGTGGTGACGAGTCAGAGGACAGAAAATTGAATATGGCACTATAGAATCAAATGTCCTAAGGACACTCCTTAAAGATGAGATGTAGCGAAAAACAATAGCAAAGGCAAAAAAGGCAACAAACAAATCTCAGGCCAACCAAAAAGGTTCCCTCCCTTATGATAAATGATAAGAAATAAAAAAAAACACTTAAACATAAATTTCTTTTGCTGGGTATCTAAGGCACTAGTCACATTTCTGCACCCAAAGCAGTGAACAAAAGCTCTCAAAGTACGAAAAGTAATGACTATTCCTCAGACCAAATTTCACAGAAAATTCAAGAAATTAATCCAAACCATGGAATGACCAGTCTAGCAAAAATATATTGTATTGATGACTGGAATTTCCTTCCTTGCACACAGCAACCATTTGTTTTTTGCTTCTATTTTTCCATAATTCTTTTCAGTTACAGTATGTGGAAAGGACGAGAATGGCAGAATTAACGGGAGTCAGCGAGCCCAACAGAAAACCTCACAAAGTATAAAACCTTAGTGAATTTTAGTGGATCAGAAATATCTACTGCCACCTAACTGACAACTCCTTGTAATCGTGCTTCTAGGTTGATAAATGCAATTAAATTTGCACATAATATGGTACTCAGTATTTCAGTACCAAATGACCTCTGTTCAGATAAATAAATTCTGCAGTACTGTACAGTGCTTAACAGATTAAACATGAAATTAAACATTGGGTCATATTTTCTGCTTGCAAGTTACTTCAAATGAGCAAATCTCACTATGAGAATTGTAGCCTATTTACTAAACAAAATGCCCCCGACAAATAATTAAGTGAGGGTGCCTATAAGAATATAACTTAGTCCACTTTGACAATGGTTACTGTGAGATCTAATTGGCCTAAAGCATCTTTTAACTTTTATTTCAGGCTCCAAGACCCTGTATAATATGGTGACACATTAATAATCAATATCGGCTAATAATCATTTGTTACTCAATAATACTGTATGTGAGACAATGATGTCACCAAATTGACATGTACAAGTTAGACAAATATTTGGCATCTTGTTGCAAATACTGTATGTGATCATACTATTAAGGTTGGCATGTACTCACACTTGTGTACGTGAAGAACTTACTGTTGTCCATGCAAGTTATAAACTGTAAATATGTGTACGTGCCAAAAGAATATATTTTATATTTCATCTGTGGGTGTCAGATCACAGAAAAGCATGGTTACTAATTACTGACGCCCTCTTTAAAAATAAACAGATGCAATCCAGTTCTATTCAAAGTGATAAGTGAAAGATTGTTGCTTCACCCAAAACCTAAGCATGGCATAGTGATGGTGCACAGCACTGTCTTAGAAAAACATACAAAACCTGATTTGCCTACACTGTGTAACAGTTTTTGGTGGTAATAATGTTAAATTTGAAAGAAGAGTATTTGTGTGATTAGAGCATGTGCATGCACACATGTACAGACACAACATAATGCTTTCCCCCCCCAATTCTGACACAACCCTACATCATTTTCACAGATTATTCCGAGTAGTGGAATCAGACTGTTGGGGGTTGTTTGTGGTAGGAAGTAACGGCTGCACTCTTGAGTCTTTCTGTAACAAAATATGTTTGACTAGGAGGCCAGGGTATGGTGACTGCCAAAGCCTGCCTTAAACACCCCCCCTACTGCACTATCGCATTTCCAAATGCCCTGGTTTGGTGCCAGTCTAGTGCTTGGAGTGCCAATTTACAAACCTATCCATTATCACCTGGCAGAGCACAAGAGAGCCTCATGTAACCTTACATGAAGCCTTCCCAAAATTATTAAATAATATACAAATTTTAAAAGGCTAGCTAGATAATAATATTCCAACCTATTTTACCTTGCACTGATTAATGAATGAATTTCTTCAGCAAGTTTGGATGTGGATAGCAACACATACAAGCCTCCTTGCTAGCGTTCCCTCTATCCCTCCCTCTTGGGGACAACAGACTATAAGATCTGAGCAGAAATGCCATCTCAATATTTCCACTCTTTAGAAAATCATTGGCCAAATCCATCAAACTCAGTGTCCAATGATTGTAGATCTAGTGTTGAGAAAAACAATGGTATAATGTTGCGGTGGTCCATGATTTAGTTATGCAGAAGATTTTAAAATGCAGGGATAGAGGATGCTCCCTCAGGGAAGAGATTTTGTTTTCTTGAAAATGCCTTCTAATGCCTCTTCTACATTCTAGTGACTTTTGGGAGAAGGCCCAGTCGCCATTTGATTTTCCATGATAGTTTCTCATTTTCGGTGTTTTCCATGATGAGAAATCTAGTGTTTCATTTGTGGGATCCTTTTCTCTCTAGAATATCCACCTACCAAAGTAATGTGGTTGAAGAGCATGTTTGGAGGTCGGACAGTTTCTCTCAAACAAATCAGTGCAAGTAATATCAACAAACACAAGTATTAAACAAGCACATTTCAAAAAGCCAAAGATTGACAACCCAATGTAAGAAAACTCTTCTAAGATAACCATATGCTCCGTTCAGACATCAACAGAAATACATTAGTAATGCAAAATAAATGGGCAATTCCCATGAATATGAACTAAGGCAAAGACAGTAACGCTTAAGTTTCAGTTGTGAGCTTAAGTTACAGTCTCCAAATGCACAAACTAATGACACATATGCCCACCTTTGTAGGGTGTGGGCATGTAGACTTCCAATGTGGCTAGGCAGTCCACACACTGTCCGCATCAGCAACAGAAACATATCTCAAGTGTCAGCCAGGACCCTTGGACATAACGAGGGAACTACACAATCACCATTAGTGTGTTAAGTGTGTCTGTGAGCATAGGAGAGAAATAATGTGTTTCCCCCCCTAAATAATAGATGAATCCCTCCGATTTCTGTGGTCTCTCCTATCCTGCAAGACCGGGTAGCTGGTCAAACGTACCACTCCCTACGAGAGATGACCGAGCCGTCCGTGTGAGAGACGTAGTCCCCATCGGGCCCGCCATCGTCACAGTCGTCTGACAAGTAGGGGGAGCCGTTGGCCAGTGGTTTCGTTGAAGGAGGGTACCTGGCACGTTCAGTCTGCTGTGGACTAGAATAGTGTGGGTGGTCATGGTGATGCTTATGGTGGTTGTTATGGTGATTGCTCTCCCTCACTGCCCTAGTGTAGCCATTAGAAGAGTACTCCTCTCCGTTATGGTTGCTATGGTGACGACGCTTGCGGTCGCCCCACTCCTCTCGGTCGTGGTCGTGATGGTAGGGGCTGCTGCCAGCCTTGGTGGAGTGGAGCTCATGCTCTGCGGGGGCCTTCTGGAGGTCAGTGGGGCCCAGGTACTGCTTGGTGTAGTAGTTCCCGTGGAAGGTCTGCTGTTTCCGTAGGTAACAGACGCCAACCAGAGACAGCAGCAGTAGCAGGAACACGGCCCCGCCCACAGCCCCGCCCACTATGGACCCCAGATTGCTCTCAGGCAGGGCTTCAAGGGTGGGGGAGCTGAGGAGGACCTGGCGCTTATCGTCCACTAAGGTGGAGGAGGCAGCACCAGTTAGGAGAGGCGCAGTAATGGTGGAGGGCATGGTGGGAGGATCTAATGGAGGGAAGGAAGGAGGGGAGACGTAGAGGAGAAGAGGGAGGAAGGGAGGGATGGACAGACAGAAAAGCAGAGAATGTCAATGCCAACTACATCAGCATTTTACTAAAGTAGGGATAGGTTGACATGAAAATACTAACATCGACTAAACTACTAAACAAATACTAAACTGCATGCTTACAATAGCTTTAGGTTTGCATTGCCAACACATGAGTATTAAACCCAAGGATAGATTACTGACCCATGACTAAAAAGAAATGGAAATCTAAGATTTGGTATAATGTGGCCGAGACAATATAGTAGACTTTCCATGTAGATAATTAACATCCTGTCTAAACAGGAAACAGCACCCCGAATACATACAGAACCTGGAAGCTTTAAAGCTTCGGCAAATCCAAATTTCAAAATGTTGCGACATAATAGTTTTCCATAGATTCAGAGATTCTTTTCTCGGGTTTACAGTAAGCAAGACAGCTACAGTGGCTCAAAACTTAATTCCCCCCCTTGAATTTTCTTGTGCCACAGTTTTGTTTCAAATGGTTCCATATACTTTTAATTGCTTTTGTCTTTATGCTGAAGTATAAAATTCAATAACAAAGCTATGTTGGTATATAGCAAAATTGTGTTCAACATATCATATCATGTTACTCAGAAATCATCTATAGGAAAAGGAAATACAATCGTATTTGTGTATTATAATTGTGCATTATTTTCCTTTTCTTTGTCTTTCTTATAGGGATGCAGTGATTGTGAAATTCTGGGCCGATACTGATACCGATGTTTAAAATAACAATTTGGCCGATAGCCGATGCCGATAACAATGATATATTACCCATCTGAAACTCAAAGTTTCCTGGGAAAAAAAGTTTTAAAAAGTACAAATGTACAGTTATAAAATAAACCTGCTCTACTTATCTTTCTGGACCTCAGTTAAGATTTTGCCCTGCCAAGATTCAACCGGAGCAAAATTTATGCGACATAACAGATAAACGTTGGCCACTGCCATCGGTGAATGTCATCTCATTTGCTGATAGGCCGATGGCCTATCAGATGGCAGTCAACAAGGCGAATATCGGCCGATATTGATGTACGGCCGATACATCGGTGCATCCCTACTTTCTTGCCAACAAAGCTGAAACCAGGTACAGTTTGATTCGAGTCCAGTTACAGAAGTTGCTTTTTGCTGTCAAATTTATTCATTAATTAATTGTAATTAAATTTAACAAGAAAATTTTCCTGGAAAGTTTAAGGTGAGCCAAGAGCAAACCAAAAGCTATTGAAATACACAATTCATAAAAACATAGAAAAACATGGGTGAAAGGATACTGATGTAACTACTTAAGGAAGTAGAGATGGAAGATCAGTAGCAACATCAACACAATAATAAAAATCAATCATTATTTCAATGCTTAGCAATTGAGAAGCACCACATTTGAAGTGATACCAACTTTCCATAATGTCCAAATATTACTATGACAGTTGGCATTGTGTTAAATCTCAAGCCAACTATTTGTAATCAGATTCTTAAAGGTGCTTAAAGGTGACATTGAGTATCACTTCAAATGGAGATAGGCATCTTGTTGGCAATGAAAATGTGGAAGGGGAAAAGGGACCTGATGAGGAGGGAGGAATATTTCTACAGGTGGCCACTTGAGAGGAGGGAGGAGACTGTTAAGAAGTTAGGAAGAAAATTGTGTACATTTACAGCACTGTCTTTATAGTATTTAGAAACTTTATTATTTTTGAAAGCATCTTCACTTTACATGTGCCTAAGACAGACAGTACTCTATGTAAAACCTTTAATGTAGTTTTCAAAAAGCCTTTATATTCAACTCCATAATTTGCTTTGTGTGCTTGGGCCAACAAAATAATCCCGAACACATGTAAGCTGCAAAAATGGTTGTCAGTGGCAGAAACACTGTAACAGAAGTGTCTCAGCCCTCAGTGAACTGTACAGCACAGATCTTTAACACTGGAGACAACAGAGTGACACAATATTGGTGGTGATTGGAAGGTAAGAAAATCTGGCTTGCAACCCAAGTTTGAATCTTTGGACCTGCTGAGAAAATCTGAAAGGGACACGGGAATGATTAATGCTCTGCCCTCCCCCCAAAAATACTGTTACGGTACGCTTGAGCAAGGCACTTAACCCAACTGCTCCAAAGGAGATTCTCAGTAGCCGACAGTCGTACACTGTGGTTATACTGGGCAACTCCCATGAGTATGAATGTAACTATGTGTCTTCTCGGGTGCTGTGATGCACTAAGCTGGCATTCAAACCTGGTGTTTGTCATAGTGCCACACATTCAAGTTCTCAATCGAGTCAGGCTCTGTCTGTATCAACACAAACTGAACAAATAAGGAAAAGTTTGAAATATAGCCCACACAATATGCTAAGGAAGTAATCTGTAATTAAGTGTATGCTGTAGTTCACTAAAGTTGTGATAATCTGATGGGACACCTTAGTAAGCTGAAACAAAGCATAAGAAGTATTTGCTAATAGTGATATACTGTACAGTCATCATTATCTGGTCAGCACAGGTTTAGTGAGTTTTATTGAGGTGACTTAATGATATGGACCACCATATCAGTAGGGAACACCAAAGCTTATAGGAAACCAATCTCAAAATAGACATGATAGGGTTGAGGCCCACACCAGAGAAAAGCCAACACCCATAATCGGAAGGAAACTAAAGTAATGGAAAGAGTTCTAAATCTAAAAGGTTTAATGGCGCTCTAAAATTGTTCCGCCACTTAGAACAGTGTGCCAGGCCAGATGTGAGGTGAAGATTCACATTCAAAGGAGGAAGAACATGTACCCTGAGGATTCCAGTTGAATTATATGAATTATACGACACCATGCAGAGGCACTGTACAGACGTATGTGCACACCCACAGCGAAACACACACCCAGGGGTGCACAAAACACATGCACGCTTGCGCACAACCATACAGATCCTCTCAAAGGAAAAAGAAGTAAGGATGATAAATAATAAATAGGAGTTGAAAAGAACTAGTGAATGTTTTATGAATCTGGGACATCATCTCACAGTCAGGCTGCAGGCTTGCACTGCATGACACACGCAGAAATAAAAGAGACACAGAAAGGAAAAGAGAGAGAGAGAGAGAGAGACGTAGAGGAAAATCACATCATACTGAGGACTTCATTCAGGAGAAGAGCTTCCAAAGGCAAGAAGGGTTTAACAAAACCACAGGGACGTGCTCATAATACACAGCACAGAGACATACACATGCCAGCCGAGAGGACAGAGCAGAGGCAGTGCATTGTGGTCTGAGGAGGCCTTAAATATTAGCAGATGCGTTTGGCCAAGGAGTTCTCCTGCTGAACATCTGGAGACCTAATGTTAATCAGGCTAATACGCCTGTAACTAAGACTAAATCTAAAGGGCGCAAATACTCTATGCCAATACACTGCACTTAAAAATCATACACACCTTAAGCTTTCATAGACTTGGGATAGAAAAAGGGCTGAATGACCGATAGACTCTCAGTATGTGTGTGTTAAGAGTGATTCAGGGTCACATCTCTGCTTGAAGGACAATGTCATAGTCAATGATACCCTCTATGACGTGTGTGCTATAGGCATGCACAGACTTCCTGAGGGTAGAGAAGGCAATAGGAGTCAGCTGTGTTCCGGTGTACTGTATGTACTCTGCTCACCTTGTATGAGAATGCGCACATCTCTGCTGTGGAGGTTGATGTCATTTGCAACCTCACACCTGTAAACGCCAGTGTCATTCCGCTGGAGGGGACGCAGAAAGAGCAACGTGTTGTTCATTATTTCCACCCCTTCTGGCATCTCACTGTCCAATCTAGGATACACAAGAGACACAAACACTTAGACACACCTACAACAATAGCAGAATATAATGTAAACATGCACATGCACCAGAGATATGTTTTTATTCTGAACAGTTTCTGGTTGGATTTGTCGCATTAATTACTCAAACCTAATGCCACTGTAGAAGTACATGTATTTAATGATAACTTATGTAACATGATCTACAAAACAAGGTTTTGTACTAGTACAAGCTATTTGAAAAAAACAAAGTGGCCTGTCCTAAAAATTAATTAGGCATGCTTTAGATAACCAACACATACTGCTTAGGGAAAAAAAAAGAACAGCACAAGTGCCACTTTTGATGGAATATGCTCTCCAATACTAAAACACATGTATTTTGAAATTGATAACAATGTAAGGCTGTGTGGTTGTTACATAAACATTTAAATGACAATCTACTTTCTTTGCTGATCTACTGAGTATTTAGAGCAGTTAAACTATTAACACAATCCTATCTTTAATACTTCCAATAAAAGAAGTCTTAAATATAATAGCCTGTATATCATGTATGCCGATGAATGAGTCACCTTCTAGTAAATCAGTGCGAAGTCAGTGTGATAATTATTAAGCAAAAAAAACCCAAAACATTAAAAAATGTCTTTCTGCTCCTCAAAGTTTATGAAACTCTCCCACAAACATCAAAAATGTATGTCGTAATGAAGGAAATATAAACCATGTACACATGATATATGATTGACAGGGAGGAGGAAAACCGCATATCCAACAAAAAAGCTAGCAGCATGGCAGCAGGAAATTTACTTCAAGGTGCTATGTGCAATTCTGAAAGTTCTTTGTTTACCTTATTAACTGCGACAGAAGTGTTGCGCCGCATACCCGCCGAAATGTTGACCGGTGTGGTAAATATGGTGTCCAAAAGTCCGGTTGTCCAATATAGTTCGGTTACGGTGTTTCAGTACACAACTCCAAAACGCAGCGAACCGCGGCAGACACGCGGCTTCCTCGTTGAGGCTCGTTATGGCTCGGATCCTTTCCTCCGGTTTTCAGCACCAAAGAATGACGAATTATATCACCAAAGTTCACTGACGTGAAAGACGAGTGTTGTAAATGTGGTGTCCACAACTCTGCTTGTTCGTAGTATCCTGGTTCGCGTTTTTTAGCAACAGAAGTCCTCTCAACCATAGTCCAGTGTTAAACAGTGTTAATTACTCGACGCTGGTGTTGCGCAATAGACGATTGAAGGCAATAACGGCCGCTCGGCTGATCAGCCTTCCAACGTCTGACAGCCAATCATTTCAT
>CABFOP010094276.1:3468-14516 GCA_900683385.1 Anoplogaster cornuta | reverse complement strand
CACTGTATTGTTCAGCTGTTTTGTAAAACTGGGTTAGCGATAATCTCCGTCCCAAAATAACTTTGGCCTCTTAAATAATTAAGGGAAACGATGAAAGCTATTTCTGGCGACTCTTCCTTCCTCTATCCTGAGGATGTGTATTTTCATATAGCAGTGAGGCATGATCACAGTCTTCATTGTTGGGATGTCTCTTGGTATTGTTCTGTGAATTGGTGCCCTTCAGTATAAGGGTGTGTGTAATAGTGCACGTTCATTCATTTATCTGTACTGTGTGTATTTCCTGTGCAGTCGGCATTTTCTAGTGTGTGTGTGTTGTATGTCGTTATGTGACTGTGTAGCTGATTGTCATACAGTCATACATTCTGTCTGGGCTCATTTTACACCCGTGTACCACCCTATGTGGGTGAACCACCCGTCTGACGGCGTCCTCTCCCTCTCCAGTGCTCCAGCACGTGCGCCGGCGGCTTCCAGCGGCGAGTGGTGGTGTGCCAGGACGAGAACGGCTACTCGGCCAACAACTGCGAGGAGCGCACCAAGCCCATCGAGCAGCGCTCCTGCGAGTCGGGGCCTTGTCCGCAGTGGATCTACGGCAACTGGGGAGAGGTAAGAAGAAAACGCCGCTTTCTGGCTTCGCTCATTTGGCTCCGGTGGCTCCCGTGGCAGATACGAATCTAGGTTAGAGAGAGAATACTTGAGAAAACTTTGGGATTCTCATTTCCTTTTGAATGATTGGTGTGAGTCTTTTTTTTTTAAATTGCTCTGTGTGGATGGATGGAGTTCTGTAAATGCATTAGAAATCAGCTTATGTTCACAGTTGGTATTCACCCAAGCCAGATCTATTTTTCAAATGAAACAATTGCCCTAGCTTTTCTTTCTTCACACCCACACATCTTCCTCCCATGCCTGTCTCGACACACAACCCTCTCCCTCCTGTTGTCTGCAGTGCACCAAGCCATGTGGGGGCGGGATAAAGACGAGGCTGGTGGCGTGCCAGCGTCCCAATGGCGAGCGTTTCAATGATCTGAGCTGCGAGATCCACGACAGGCCGCCAGACCGCGAGCAGTGCAATACTCAGTCGTGCCCGTCTAGCCCCCACTGGAGCACAGACCCATGGAGCTCGGTACGCTCATAAAAAATACTCTCTCTTTTTTTGTTTTTTTGTTTTTTCCAAACAATCTTATTCTTTCACCTCACAAGGAATTTCAGCGCTAACCTGTTTCTAGCATGACCAAGCCAAACACACAGTGCAACACACGTCTTAAAGGGGCAGGATGACTAGTGCTTTTTTTGGCGCTGGACAAAAATCACACTCTTGCCTCTACGTTCACTCTCCCCATCCCCTCCGCTCCCCCTCCCCGCTGCCTGTGATTGGTCATCGTTCTCAAGACAGTTGGAAAAAAATGTATTTCTGTTGCACTTAAGTGTCGAAGATACACTCACTTACAAGATACACGCCAAAAAAGTACAACATGACAAATGCTTCATTGACAGCTGTGACCATAAGAACTTTTTTTTTTCTTGTCAGTTCTAGTTACCATTAAAATGATGTTGGTCCTTTTTACAGTTTTGAAAAATTCAGGATCCCTTTGTATCACAATCAAAGTTAGTTTGTAAAATATTGTTTTTAAAGATAATTTATTACTTAAGATATTTTTTCCTTTTTATCTTTTGTATATAGCATTAACCTTAAAAAGTGATTTATTTGGTGTCTTAGCTCTTTGTATTCGCACAACTTAGCCAATCGTTGTTCATATGCAAATACTGTTTTTGTATATCAGGAATATACGATGCCTTGTTTTTTGTTATCATCCAAAGAATGACCCATAACCCCCAAACGTTTGGTGCTACACATGACATTTTGTTATTCCAATATGAACGTTGAAAGTGCCAACCTATGGGACTATATTTGGGCCATGTACTTTGGAGAAGTATACATCTTTTAAACGCTAAAGCTCAGCTGGCTATTGTATCAAGAATTCAATTTGTCTCAAGGCACATGCGGTTTGTTAGAGAGAAGTTACTAATCTTTATTTGACACTTTATTTTACAGTTCATTCATGTAGCTTCTGCAAGGAAATTAACAGTAGTGTGGCTTGGAAATGGCAGCGGAATGATAATATGAACTTCCTGAAACGTCCATTTAATAGGGTGTCTGCAGGTCCTGAAAGTCTTACGGTGTCTTAAATCATAGTATCTTACCTCAAGGCCTTAGAAGGTCTTGAATGCTACTAAAGATAGCATTTTTAGTGTTATATTCAGCTTTGGAGGTCTGAAAATGTTGTGATTTCCTGGTGTACTGTTTTCCCAGTGAGAAATCAGCGCAGTCATGCAGACCTATATACGTCAGCAGTTCTTTTCATTTTTATGTTCATCTCGGGTGCAAAATTGGTCTTGAATTTCATTCGTACGGGCATTAAAAAGGTCTTAAAAGTCTTCAATTTAGCTTGTTAAATCTTGCAGACACCTAGATTTAATAGAATGGAGAAATCACAGCACAGTTTGATACTCCCTTTGCGACCATCAAGTAAATAGATGCTGTAATAGGACTGTACAATAAAGTGTTTCACCAATTTTGTGGTAATTAGAACAAATAGCCATTGTGTTACTGTTTGGCAGAGGGTTTTGACCCAGATTTCCTTAGTGTGGCCAAACCAATAGGTTTAAAGCTCTCTGCTCTAAAGGTGCTTGGTATGAGCATATTTATATTGTGTTAGATAATGTTTGCTTTGTAAATACTTGGAGTTTCTAAATATGCTATGCTCAACAATACCTCACTTGGAACAAAACACAACTCAACTAGCCATTAAACTACCATAACCTACACTAATGGTGCTTTGGCAAAACGAGGGAGACATGAGATATAAATATCAAAGATTCACGATCAAACTGAAGGTCGGGTAGGTGTGTATTGTGGCACCTTGCTTCATGAATTTTTTGTATATTTTATTTCTTTCCATGAGCAGTTTGTTGGTTGATCGAATACTTTAGCTAAATGGAAAGTGTGTCATAGATTTGATTAAAAACATTTGAAGTGTCTTCATATATCCATCATACAACTTTGCTTGGCTTTAAGAGAATGGTCCTGTTGTGATGTTGTATTTTGAACACGCTATACCTGTGACCGCAGGGGAAGTTCATAGTGTTTTGTACCTGGAGCTCGTTCTCTGAGCCAACCCAATGTGTCTACCTCAGTCTCTGTTACGATCACCCCCCCGCCCCGCCGCCGTAGCTCTCTCTCTCTCGCGCACACAGGAGGGATTTCTGCTGGCTTGGATTAACCATGCATTGCTGAGGCTATCCAGTGCAGTTGATGGCCCTAAACACAGATCCAGGTTCTGTCATCTTCTACCTTCTACCTTTAACCATACTTTTGAGGGGGTAGTGAAAGTTGAATCTGTGGTTAGGGGCACCTTTTGCCTGCAGCCCACCCAGTTGGCTGTCTCTTCCTGATCATAAATGTCTGTACTGACATCACACCTTATTTTAAGGGCCTGTTAACACAGCAGTGAGTACATTTCTTACCACGCATTGTTTTCTAATGAGAACTATCACTTGTAATGACTCCCACATGTGATGGTAAGGCAGCATTACATCTGCTGTACACTGATTCAATTATAGTTGAACACAAAATGTACATGTCACGGTCAAGTATCTTAATTATGCTGTAGGATATTCTAGACTGTTTTACTCCTTATACTCATGTTCAATACAGCAGAGTACATCCCTAATACCACATGAACAGGCTCTTGAAATAAAGTACTTTCTATGCTCATTCAAAAATGGCAGTATTAGTCTGTGTTTCAAGAACATTTCTGTATATTTATGTAATTACTTGTATTTATTTCTACTTCATTATAATGTCATGTCAATATTTAATTTTTTATGGATTTGTTGAATTTCTGTTCATTTTCAGAAAAGGTTATAATTAAAGTGAAGTAGCGGTACTATTAAAGGCTTCTTTCATTCTTATTATTTGAACAAAGCATTTCTGTAAAGTGCAGTGTCCATATCAAGGCCTAAAACATTTCCCACCATTCATATCCCTTGATGATCCGATTTTATTCCAGTGCGTGTCTGCACATAATATCTTAACTAACACATTGCTTTATCCTATGGCATGAAATAATCTTCTGAACATACCAGCGACTTGCACAAAACATCTGCACTCTTCACCAAGCACATCTTTTTAATACTTGCTAGCAGTCCTCAGGAGGAAAGCTGACAGTAAATCGCACCCCGGAACAGTAGTCCAAAAATAGTCAAAATAAATGAGATAATTGCTGCAGGGAACCACTCACCGACACGTGGAAACATTCATTACTACTAGCCTTACTGCTTGCAACTTTGTAGCCCTGTTAAAAATGTTGTTACGTTATGTACACTTCAATTTAAAAAGTTGAACTCAAGATTACCGGCTTGAGCTTTATTGTAATTACAGCGTGAACATGGATGTGGAAGTGGCCTCTATTATTTAGTGCCTTGCCTATGGATTTGGCAAGAATATTTCAACAGAGAGGATGAAGCAGTCCTCCCAGCTAGTCCTTTCAAAGGGGTGTTTTTGCTGAATGAAAATGCACAAATCACTGAGCAATATCTTTGTTATTTCATGAGGTCAGGGCCTCTACTGACCTCTTTGAGCAATTATGCCTTTACTGTCTGCGTGTCGGGAGTTCAAAGCTCTTTGTATCAAGGTAAATCTTTATTCTGTGTGACAATGCCTCAGCAGACCTCCCATCTCATTTACTGTGTTCATTCATTCCTAATGCCTACCCTGGCCTTTTTTTGGGACGCCTGGCGACGCATGCTCTTCTATGAAGTCGCCAGCACCCTCTGCCCCTCTCTCGGGGCCCCTCTCCTCCGGGCTAATGTGGGTTGATGACATTGTTCCGATGCTGGGGGGCCGGTGACAGTGACTCGAATGAAGGGCCGTCAGCAAGACAATGCAGGGGTGCATTACTGGGTTAAGGGTCATGTTTGATCTGGGATGGGGCCCTTCCCAGTTTGTCTCATCAGCACAGACGGACTTCTGGGAAATTGCTGTGATTCCAGGAAAAAAAAAAAAGCTGTGTTATTTATTGAGGGCCGGAAGAACCCAATAGACTCTGTTCTTCAGGAGAAAGCGCTGGCATAGGAATGTGGTGTGTTTAGTGGTACATTGCGTGGTGCCTGAAACTTTGTTTCTCTGGATTCTGTAAATAAAGTTGATTATGATTTGAATTATGCATTTTGTGTGTGCAATTACAAGGACAGATTCTAGAAAATTGTCCTCTGAACTGTAAAATCAAATACATCAGATTGCTTAGCTGGTTGGTTAATGTCACTGGCAAAGTTGCCTGTAGCATACATAGATTAAAATGAGTTATTTCTTAGATGTCAATAAAAATATATTTACCTTTCATTACATGGTTGAGTGGGAAATGTTTAGGTCAAGCGTGTGTGAGTAGGTGACGTTTATATTAGTCAGTTGCTCTAGATATTTGCAGAACTCCAAAGAATTTGTAGGCCACGTTTATGTACCCAGCATGGGAGTTCATGGACTGAGGAAATGCATGGTGATTTAATTTGTAATGATTCCCATGGTAATAGGAGGGAATCTGAGCTGGAAGCCCTTTTAAAGAGTATATAAAACTTTTGAGCAATGACCTGACATTTGAGCAGAACAGCAGCTGCCTCAGACTGTAAATACCTTCAATGAGTTTAACCTTTACTGCAAAGCCCTATTTCTCCTGTAATGGCCCACCTAGTCCCACAAATGTGTGCGATCCATTTACTACAGTTCATGTAAAACAAAATGTGTTTTATTGTGTTTGTATTAGCCAGGAACAACTTTGTTCATCACATAAAGTCAGCAATGCTATTCGGGATGCCACATTCAGTCACTTTGCCTTAAGCTGTGTGTCAGTGGGTCATTTATTACATTAACCATCAGTAATAAGTTATTATCCTCGGCCTCTAGGTCATATTTTATACAATTCATCATTGGAAGCACTATCCCAACATTCATAGAAACACACATACTCACAAAAGCAAAACAGTCAACATAACTTTCCCCATGTTTATTACAATTAAAGCAAAGTAATCCTCACAATTAGTGTAATTAAAAAGGAATCACACAATGTTAATATGGTTTGTTTTCTTTATTTGATGGCACAATCCAAAATTGTTTAAAACTGTCACTTTTATTGTGCTATATCTTGTCAGTGTATACAGTATGTATGACGACTTACCATTATGCAGTGTGCGTCCCTTCGATTAAATAACCATGAGTTTCCTTTTGTGACCGTGTCAGGGGACAAGCTCTGCGACAAGCATAAAATAAACATTTTATTTGCAGCTAGGAACTGTAGCAGCCCTCAGTCCCTTCCTGCCTCCCATCCCCTCCCTAAAGGAGGTGAGAGGTCATAGCGTGTTCCCGTCCAGCGCGGTCCCTCGCTGGTCAGAGCAGCGCCCCACGCTGGGCCGCGGACTCGTTCAACTCTGAGCCTGTCGCTTCCCATCCATCCCCTCGCAACGCCCCCTTTGATTATCCGAGCACAATCCAACAACCTCTCTCCTCTCCCGCCCGTGTGTGTGTGTCGTGTGTGTGTGTGTGTATGTGTCGTGTATGTGTGTATGTGTGTGTGTGCGTGCTGGTATGGGGTGTCTGCCTGTCACAGTGAGTTAGGCTTTGAGTGAACCCGGAGGTGAAACAAACTGCTGCCGGGCTAACGTGGCACGCTTTTCCATTGGGCCAGCTCCCCACGTGGCCCGGGGGGGTTTAGCCGCTCACATTTTTATTGAGTCAACGAAGATCCACGAAACGACTTAACTGCACGATAACAAATAGTTAACCAGTGTTTAAATGATACCATGTGGTTTGTGTTTCCGTGGTACAGTTGTGTTTCTATGGTTCATAAAGTTTGATGCCGGACACATAACACATCATTCAAATCCACTAACTTTCTCTTTATTCATGTTGTTATCTCTTACCCTGCGCCACAACACTGAGATCATTGATGTTATTTAAACGCTCTTTCCTCTATTTAACCCCCTTCTTACCTTTGGCCCCCTCGCAGTGCTCAGCCTCCTGTGGCCGAGGGTTCAAGTACCGCAAAGTGAGCTGCGTGACCCGGTCGGGGCGTCCCGTCCCGGAGGACAACTGCCAGCACCTGTCCTCCAAGCCCGGCAAGCAGAGGCGCTGCCGAGGTGGCCGGTGTCCCAAGTGGAAGACCGGCGACTGGGGAGAGGTAGGACCTCTCTCACCCCGGCTTAGGAAACACTCCTCTACCATGAAGAGTTCTCACGCTGACAGACATCTAGGGCTCTTTCTCTCTTTCCACTTTAATGCTTAACAGCTTGCTGGAGTATGTGTGTGTGTGTGTGTTGTGTGTGTGAAAACATCTGCGGCAACACACAACTGTATTTCACTGTCTGCCGTGGTCTCTGTTTCACCAGCCCAGGCCACTAGCTGAGGCAGGAGTGCTGTTCCACATCACGTCGTGGTTGGCCTGGTTGCAGCACAGCCCTGAGGCCACTGGGGGAGAAGGGGGTTGGAAGTAGAGTACGCTGGGGGTGAAACAGAGGGATATGTAAAGCTTTTTCTCTTCTTCTCCCCCTTCCCTTCCTCTCCTCCCTGTCCCCTTTCTCTTCCCTCTCACCCTGTTTCTCTTTCCACCACTGCTCTCTTTTTCTTTTCAAGTACCAACTCTCTCAATTCTTCGAAATGGCTTTTCTTGCTCGCTCCACTTTTTTTTTTCTTTCTTTCGCTGCTCTATCTTCGCCCTTCACCAATGGGAACCACATGTTGGTGCTTTTTCTCTGAATGCCCTTCCAGAGAGTTAATCCACTCACCACACCGTTGCCAGAGACACTCGCAACCTGCACCTGGGCTGTTCCCTCTTTCCCTTCCTTTACTCTCTGAATGAAGAAGTGTTAAGATGTACACACTCTGGAAGGGGTTGCCATTATCCGTTATTCTCTCACCTTGGCTCGATCATCTGGAGATGTTTAGCACCTCCCTCTACTTTTACCTGCAAAATTATAGGTAGTTCTGTTGGTGGTCTCTCTCTCTCTCTCTCTCTCTCTCTCTCTCTCTCTCTCTCTCGTTCTCTCGTTCATACACACACACACACACACACTCTCTTAATTAGCACCCCAGCTGAACGATTAATCGCTTCATATCGAAATTACGATTTGAAAATTGCATTCTTTCATGGAAGCGCTGCGATGTTAATTGACACTAGCCCTGCTTGTACGTGGCAACACAACCATCAACTAACCACATTAGCAGCGAGCGTGTTTCAGCTGAGCAAGCGATGGGGGTTGACTTTACATGCAACTCAACATAATCTCTTCCTGCTTTGCCAACACAGTTGTTATTCAGTAATATCTATTGAAGCATTTACATGCATTCCATTAGTGCGATTATGGCAATAACCTGTTTCTCTCCGAAAAGGAGTTTCTGTGTTTTCTCAACTCTAAATGAAAATATGGGGTCAGTTAATCAGAGCCCTGTTATATTTGTGTTTTGCTTTATTGCACCACTGAAGTTTGCAGACAAGCTCTCTACTAGCGCTGTCAGCGAGCAGAAGACGGCAGTATGCTCTTTAGCAGCAAGCTAGCATTAGCATCCTCCTGCTAGCAATTTGTTTTGTCTGATTCTTCTTCTTCTTGTGTTTTTTTTTGCAGATTAATACACTTTGGTGTATTACTGCCACCTACTGCTCTAAAATTAATGTATTTATGTTCTATTCCTTAATCCAGTCTTTTGTAAAAATGTGAATATATTTCCAAAAATGTAATGTCAGATTACTTTTTATATCCGGTTAAGTTGTTACTCTTATGTATTCAGACATGGGCAAAAAAAATTAAAAAGTCTGACAAGATTAGGTAAATGTAGCTAGAATATTAAATTGTTTTAGTGCTGTCTGAAATAGTGTTGTTCAAATAAATATTGGTAGCAACTGCATTAATTTAATCTAATTATGGTTGCTGGATGTTTGACATCATCACTACAGACAGACTAATTTAGCCTATAGAAAATAATTGCAATTTAAATCGCAATATTTGTCAGAAAAATCGCAGATATTTTCTCCAAATCGTTCAGCCCTATGCATACTCATACAAATTATCTGTAATGTATTACATTAATGATCCAAACTTGTACAGCACTATTTAAGTTGTTCTGAACAACATCTCTGTTTGACCAGAGAAAATATAAAATTAGAAACTTAAATTATTGATTAAAGCAGTAATTAATATACTAATCTAAAAAATCTAATAAAATATATATAAAGCACTTACATCGTGATTGCTTCAGTCCTCTGGCTTAATGTCTACAGACAGAATTGACAAAAACAAAGAAAACAAAATCACATTGAAAATACTGTAGAATCTACATTCAAACAATCTCTCTCTCTCTCTCTCTCTCTCCCTCTCCCTCTCTCTCTCTCTGTCTGTCTGTCTGTCTCCACTGGTGTTTTGTGTTGAAATATGTTCTGTCTTCTGAGGGCTTTCACTGTGATTTAGACACAGTTTGACAAAACCACCCACTCTCCAGGCTCCAGCCTCCTATTGCCTGTCTCCACTTCAGTACACAAGTCTACACATATTCAGTATTCCAAAGCCAACTATTTCAATGTTGCACTACTGTACAAAAATATCAACAGATGTCTTAACATTAACCAAATATGACACATGACTTTGGAGACTTTGTTCCTGTTGTTTAACCATTACACATCAATTACGTGAGGATGACATACCTTCTACAAATCTATGCTTTGATTACTGTAGATGAAATAAATAAATAACATCAATAGTTCAGATTTAAAACGTGACAGTTATTCCAATCCAATATGTATTTGAATAGAAAAGACCAAAAAAAGACCAGATGTGAAGATTATGACACAAATTGACATAATCTAGAATAGAATAGAATAGAATAGAATAGACCACTCAATGTTTTAGTAGGCTATATATTCCCTATAAAAATCCCATAGACGTAAGAAATACCATAGGAAACAGAGAAGTAGTGCCACAGACACACTGCAAGTCCCTACAGGAATATGACAGGCTATTACAGTGACTGTCTGTAATTGAACAGAATGGAATTAAACGGAGCAACATAATTATGGATGAATAAAAAGTTTTTTTTACCTGTCCTCCTTTCAGTGTTCAGCGTCGTGTGGCAGCGGGGTACAGCAGAGAGAGGTGCTGTGCCAGGCTGGGAACCGGCGGAGCGAGCAGGAGACCGAGTGCCACCAACCGTCCCGCCCGACATCCAGCCAGAGCTGCGCGCTCGCAGACTGTCCCTCTCGGTACCGGTGGAGAGAGGGCGAGTGGCAGCCGGTAAGCACGGCCTCCCGAAAACTACCTCTGTCTGTCGTTTCCAGTAAAGTATGAGCCGCACTATGAAGGGAGCAGAGTAGACCACGCGGAGACACTGCTGTCAGGAGGCCAGGAGGCGCGAGAGAGGGGGGAGAGAGGAGGCGCAGAGAGGAGGGAGAGAGGGGGCGAGCCGCTGCATACCAGTGATGAAAATCAGATGATCGTCTCTCCGCCGAGCCAGGCCGAAGCCTCCCTTTGCCAGTCGTTATGAAACCCGATAGTTCCAGGCCTCGATCGGTTCTGATTGGCCGAGCCGAGCATTTGTAGAACACCTGATTAAGCGCGCGCCTGAGACAGCGTCACTTGTCATCGATAATCTAGATATTAATGCGCTGGTCGAAATTTACCCATTCGTAGTTGTTTAGTCGCTGTTTGGGAACTATATTGCTTGGCAGAAGAATACATTTGAGTTGTTATTTATCATTACCACTTAAATATAACATTTATATAATATTGTGCCCCAAAAAAACTCTCGACATGTGGCTCATTCTTTAAATATATGATTGCAATCATACCAAGAAAGGCTACAGGTATGGCTGTTACTTTCAGCTGTTCGAAACAATGTTCTGTATACCTTCTCTTCCACCTTCTGATCTGTTTTTTTCTGAGACTCGGGGTTCTCTGGAACAGGCAACTTGCAGCCCTATTTTCTTCTTTACGTTCACATGCTGTTGAATCTGGGC
>CABFOP010094261.1:0-10649 GCA_900683385.1 Anoplogaster cornuta | reverse complement strand
TCACCACAGGTAGGAAAGTGAATATGCCGGTGGTATTTAGGCAGCACTTTCCTCATATTAGCCCTACTGAAGTTGCTCAGGTTGAGCGTGCTCTAGTCCATTAATCACTCCATAAAGGTCCTCTAGCGCATGCGCTTTATCAGCCTGCAGGGGTGAGACTGCTGTGATTATAGCGGAGCTGAATTCCCGAGGGAGGTAGAAGGGACAGACTTTTATGGTTAAGAGCTCCAGGTCCAGTGAGCAGTGTTTTGTAAGTACTGCTACATCCAAAACCCAGGGAGAGTTAACCATAACGCAGACCCCACCGCCTCTGCGTTTACCCGACTCCGCAGTTCTGTCCTGCTGGTAGATGGAGAATCCAGCCAGGGTAACAGCCGAATCAGGAACCGTAGGGTCCAGCCAGGTCTCAGTAAATGCCAGCACACAGCAGTTTGCAATGTCCTGCTGGAAGTTAATCCGTGCGTGTAGTTCGTCCATTCTATTGTCCAGTGATTGAACATTTGCCAGTAAAATGCTCAGTAACGGCGGATTACAGTATCTCGTCTGAGATCTGCATAGGATGCCGGCACGTTTGCCTCTTCTCTTTCTCCTCCATTGGCATATTGGTAAACACAACGGCAGGATCACAGCATGTACTCCGGTGAGTTGAGAAAGAGTGCTTGTCGGGCATACTGTAGAGTGACAGTACAGTACATACAAAAATAGAAATAGTACAAGTAATAACTACAACTGTTATGACTAGTACTGGTGTTTTATGTTGTTTTATGTTCAGCCATATAAAGACTACAGGCGACTATTGATAACATCACTAAGGTGCGTCAGGTATTCAGTTCAGCGCGGGACTATACAGTATGAGGATGCTTTGGTAAGAGTTTTGGAATAAACCTTCACATTTAACATATACAGTCGGACTCGCGTGTACTCAATAACACAACATGGTTTCAGAAGTCCTGTAGGTTAGTAATGCGTGAAGAAGTTCAGAGAAATTAGTATCATTTGGAGTTACTTTTATGGTGAAAAGAAGAAAAGGGACCTTTAGCAGAACTTGGCGGATGGCAACGCAAACGAGGAGGCAGCAGTTGTTGCACAGAGAGCAACAGGTCCGAGTGCTACGTTCAGCATTCAGCCACCGGAGTCCTTAGACTTTTCAAAACCGCAAGAATGGGCCAAATGGATACGGAGGTTTGAAAGATTTCATCTGGTAAATAATTTGAATGCTAGCTCTGAGGAGAATCAAGTCAACACACTAATATACTGTATGGGAGATGAGGCTGATGATGTTTTGCGCAGGCTAACTCTGATGGAAGGACAAAGGAATACTTACCAAGGAGTGCACAATGGCTTCCAGAACTTTTTCATTGTCAAGAAAAACGTCATCTATGAGCGGGCTAAGTTCATGCGCCAACAAGGAGAAAACGAGACTGTGGACTCTTGTCACTGCACTCTATGTGCTAGCAGAACACTGTAGCTACGGAGTGCTACATGATGAGCTAATTTGCGACAGGCTGTGTCATGGGGCTCGAGGACGTGAGATTGTCAGAATGCTGGAAAAGGCACTAACAATGGTGCAGCATTTTTTACTCCTGATACTTATACTCATTGTGCTGAGATTTAATGCTTGTGAAAATATGAGGAGCAAAGATATGTGTATCACTGCACAGCAAAATCTGATCCTCTGTGGGGATTTAAAATCAACTCAATTTGAGTATAGGAGACCACTGAATGAAAACCAGTATCTTCATCTTCATGGAAACTGCAAAATGACTGCAAATGCAAAATTATTTTGCTGAACACTGGCATATTGTCATCAACATCTGTACAAACAAAGAGGCCAACATGATACTCAAGAACCTTTCACCCAACTGGTGTGACTGACTGTGGGATGTGCTTCAATCTGAAGGTCTTCAGAGATGTCTTCAAAATATTCTAGCGATTTAAGCAAATACATTTTGACTGGACCAGATTCAACTGATTTTAAGGCCAATCATTCCCAATGATAAGCTACAGCAAATTGCTGTTTCTTTGAACGTAATACTGTCAAATTATTAATAATTATTAATTATTCTACAGAGAGAGTAAGAGAGAGAGATAGAGAGACCGAGGGAGAGAGAGAGACAGGTCTTCACGCGCCAATGCAGATATCATGGAAATGTTCCTAAGAGAAGGAAAAGAGAGAAAACAAAGAGTTTGTGGCAGACTGGGGGGAGGGTGTGGGGTAGGCGTGGGCTGGATCCAGGACAGAGTTGAGTCAGTGGACTGGCTCTCCTTGGAGCCGGTGCTGCAATGTGCAGCGGTCCTTTTAACCTGTGTCTGTGCATGTGTGACTGAGTTTGACAGGAGGCTGAGGAGTCGAGTCTGACTATCCAGGGAGAGAGGGAGCCTGACCAGCAGCGGCGACTGACCTGTTCCTGGGGGCAGACCTGGAGCAGCTGGCCAGTCGGGGTTGGAGCTGGTATCCTTCTCGAAGCCTGGAGGACTGGCCAGCTTTGGTGCTCCGCGGCTGACCTGCCGGGGCAGACGGGAGGTGCGGCAACCAGGAGAGACGGAGTGGCCGTCAAGACCGGGTCAAATTATTCTTGCTGTTGCAAATAAAATGGCCTGCTGCCCTGTTGACTCTGCCCTCCTGCCTTGTCTCTGTCTGTCGCGGCCCCAGTAGTAGCAAGCTTGCTACAGAGTGCATCTGTAGATTCATTATTTTTTATGCATTTGATGTTATGCCAACTAGGGATGGAACACTTTGGGGTGGATGTACAGCTTCATCAGCATACCCTTATAGTATTGCTACTATATGCAACTCACATAACCCTTTTTAGACTATGGGTCCTTCAAAGCAGGGCGTGGATTTCATTTGTCGCCTTACAACACACATCAATTTATTTTGTGAGAATGTTTGTCTAACCTTCAAGATGTTATGAATATATAATTCAAGGGCATCAAGTATCCTTACCCTTCCATCTCAATCATGTGACAAACTATGATGTAGAATCTTTGAGACTCCCTATCTCCAACGTATCCATACGTTGGGTTTGAAGTCAGAATTTTCTCCACCATCTACATGACAGACTCCAAGCAAAATTAAAACTAAGAATATCACTTGTGATGAGATAAGTTGTGAAAAAAATCATCCTCCTCAAGTCAGCTTAAACAGAATCCCATCTGCCAAGGGAGATATCAGGACTGGTCAGGTCACAGCAAGTCACTCACAGAGTGCCACAGAGTGGTACAGAGTTGTTGGCCCGTTGAAGCAAATAGTTACACTGCTGAAAATATTTTTTCTCTATCATTTCTTAGTCTGTTTACTCACTCATTTTGAAATATGAAAGACTATCCACAGCAGCCAACTCAAGAAGCTAGAAACAATTCAATCAATAGTGGTTAAACTGATTTTGGTCGCAATTGATTGGTATGATGCCAGATCCAGAGGATGGCGAAATATGGTCTAGGTTTTGTTAAACAAAGCTAGAAAATGATGACTAACCCAAAATTAATAAAGTTTCCCAATAGAATAAATAATCATACAAAGGGTAAACAATTCACCACACCTAAACTTCAGAGTGAAGCTAGCATACAGTTATCCCAGGAGCATTAGTTACACCTAACGCTACCACCTGATGCACGTAATCAATTAATTGTTTACAAAGAACTATACCTTGAACTTCATCTGAACTTAAAATCATTAATCTTAATTTACTTTATTTTCTCTACTGTGTTTTGGAAAATATTTGCGAAACTATGTACACTCGTGAGATCTACTACTATATTCTTCAATAAAAAGATCACTATCATTTTCAAATTCAGTGAACGTGGTAAGAGTTAATCCTTCAGGTGTTTGGAGATTACAGATGATTAGAGACAAATCCATCATTTGTTTCTTCATTGTTTGAATTATGGCAAAGTCACCCAAGACTATATATTATATATTATTGTGATTATGACAAGTATTCAACTATGGTAAACGGTTTCCTTGCTTATTTATTTCACCATCCAAAACCATAGTAATAACCTGAATTCTGTTTTAGGATGGACTATTTTTTTTATTTTAAATTTTTAAGGAAAGAATATTTTTTTAGAATTGTAATTGAACCCCAGGCCCAAACATTATCCCAAGTAGCAACCTATGGCTCAGTAAGAGGGTATTAATTTCATTTTCAGTGGCTGAGTTTAATGGCTGAATAGATGGCATCACCTTGATGGTGCCACAGTGTGTCTAATAGGGAGCATCCCCAAATCCGTTTCACTGGCATTTGAATCAACTAATGTGATTTAAAGTACTTCTGGCAGTTTGGCTGAATAATTTATCAAATATAATGATCCTAGTAGAATTAAACATTAAGTTGTATTATGCATGTAAATTACTGCGGTTCAAAAGGGGGCTTTTTATCGAAAGTGGCTTTGAGCTGTCACGTAGGGAGATACGGTGCATTATTACTCTGGAAACATATTTTTGTGTTAGAATAAATGATTTCATGGTCGATTCATTTTGACTATAATTATCTGTTGGCAGCGTGGCCTAAGGTATCAGTAGGGGTAGGTGAGTTCTTTTGATTTATGTACTATTTATATACTTTTCGTTTCATGTACATGAAGGTCTTGCGCTGTTGGAGAAAAAGCAGGACAGTTTTCATTGTTGAGATATATAGGTGTCATATGCTCCATCATCCACGCTTAAACTGCTTACTGTCAAATGAACTGGATTGAAATGTAGTTTAAACTGATAAAGGGCATGAATCTGACTGTGTGAGATCCCTATGTTTGACTTGTTCCTGTTGAGCGATTTTAAGTGTATGCTCACAATATTGGATGTGCCTTTGTGGTGTGGTTGATTCAATACTTTGGCTTCACTGTCACCCACTGGTATGACAGAAAATCAGGTTTTATCAGATTTTCATTTATTTCTGATTACACATTGCTTTTACAGTGTCATGTCATTGGTTAGTCAGTGCCTATCCATTGAGACTCTGTTTTAATACAAAACCATGTAGAAGCCAAAGACATTTCTAGTTTGAAGACTATCACACCCTTGAAAAACAAAATAAATATATATGCGATCAGCTTGGCCTAATAGATGTTAACTGGAATCACCATCTAGCCTATCTGTTGAAAAATTATTGCAATTGGAGAAACATTCCAGTAATATGATTCACTGTTATGGGCACTCTGTTCAAATGACTTGGCACATTACAAACCCTTGTTCTTTTGAAATTCTGGATTGCTCCTCTCAAGCAAGCAATGTGTCCCTGCAAGCTGTTTTGATGCCAGTAGGGAAAAGATTTGAGTCTGGGAATCACAGATGGGAATGACTAATGTGTAGAGGAATGTGCCTTCTACTAGTGTAAGGCAATGACGACAATCAGTTAAAAACAAAATGTTGTTAGTGGTATGCTTCAAATAGCCTTTCAATTCTGCCGTGAACAATCAGCATTGCAGAACCTAATTAGTTTCCTTCAACATATGCATCTTCAAGGCTAAGTGGCACTGTGGAGCTCTTAGAATGACTGAATCGTGTACTAAGATTGAGGCTGTGTGAGCACAATACCCTGTTCATTTAAGGGTTAGACCATTATATTGGTTTTCAGATATACTGGGCTGAAGTTGGCCTTTCATCAAGTATTGGATATTGCCCATTCTATGCGTAACCTGCATGCAATGAAATTTATTTTCTTGTCCTATTTCTAATTTTTAATTAAAATTTTAATTTAATTATATAGATTTTAATTAATTGCTAATTTCAGTTACCCCTACAATTTCATTAATGTAAGTTTCAATGGAGAAAAATGCATGATCCCTCTAAATTAAGTGATCACAAATGAATGCATGAGTGAGTGAGTGAGTGAATGAATGAATGAATGCCTCAAGGAGTCAGTCAGTGTCATTTTCTAAATACCAGAACTGAGTTGCAAGATGCATAATTCCCAGGTAATGTATCATACCAAGATTTGTCAGCAGTGGTGTGTGACATGTCAGATGGATTGGCGACCAGGTGAGCAGATGGAGACCAATCCATAGTCCCCCTCCAGATTTTATTGTGGCGGACAATAATACACTGCATTGTTCATACTCCAATGTTCATCCTGCTATACTCTGGTCGCAAATGGGAGAATATTCCTATGAGCAGCCTAGCAGATTTTTTACATGGCATTTAAACTAATTGTGACAACACTTTATGTTCATGAAGCTTACACCATTTTATTTGCTTTAAATACTGGTATAAAGTGATGATCTGTGAGATTAAAAACAAAACAAAACATTTGTCTCCATCTTTGGTGCTAAGAGTTCGTTGCTGTGGTGTTTCTGCACTGTACTGCCATTTGTACCTTTTTTGTTTAGCAAAACAAATGGTTATTTTTTGGGGGGGCAGCAGGGTGGTGTGGTGAGCAGGAGACTGTATACTTCAACTGGAGGATGTGGGTTTCAAGCCCCCACATTGGCAATCATCTGCAAGCATCCACAATGCTGAAGTGTAGTTGAGCAAGACACTGAATCCTTACCAGCTCCGAGGGTGTTCCTGCTGATGGTAACCTCTCACCTCCCTGTGGACGAGGTCAGTAGAAAATACAATTTTCCTACAGGGAGCAAAGCAAGAGTCAGTGCTAATAAAAATGCCCAGAAACAAAACAGGAGGGCATGTTGCATCAGTTTAATTCAAGTTTAATTCAGCAGTTACCAAAAGCCTGAGTGACTGAAAGAAACAAAAAGATAAAGTGAGTAAAAGAAAGAAAGAAAAACCTTTGTGTTCATGCAGATCGTAGCGAATGAGAAAATGAAAAGGTCATAGCTAGTCAGGAAGAAAGGGCAGTTTTGCCTTAAAGTGAGCTGTCACACGCTCCCTTAATCCGGCTGAACAGTGTGTGAAATGCAGTAATGGAAGTCGTCTATTTCCTATTTCCTTAACCATCTGTTGCAGGGAAGAGCAGGTAAAATTTGGAGGCGGGCAAACATTAAGAAGTTGGAAGTTAAGAAGTCTAAAGTTAAGAGATATCTGCTCTGCTGCTTGTCGACAATAAAAAAAAAAGAGGTGAATAAGAGTTGATGAAAGGGAGACCCAATTTTGAGGAGCGATGAGACAAAATTCCGCTTAGGGCCCCAATTTGGCCTGGGTGGGTATTTAGATGGAACCTCCTTAGCACTCATAGTATCTTTTGAGAGGGAGCATATTGTGAAACTTGCCAGGTGTAACATATTGTTACATCGCAAAAAAAAGCTACTTTGTGCCATGCAGCATGTCTTCTGTGGAGTTTGATTAGTGTAACATTCCCCCCGTGCCCTTGTGCTATTTGTCTTTATCGTCCCATACTCCCACTAGCTTTACACTGGGAGTGGTTATTTACATATCCCATGTCTCTTTATAATGTATTCCCAATGATGTAAGTCATTGTGTGCTCTTCCCTTGACCGAGCTATTCCCTCTACGGACTCCCATCTCTGCTGCTTGCCCTGCATTAGTTTATCGCAGATCTCCGAGCTAGAGGGCAGAATTATGACCCTACACGTCATCAGTGAGGATGAACAACTTTTGGACTCCCTCGTTGACGCCAGCCTTGCCTACCGCTACCCGTACACCTCGTCACTCATATGGACCTGGGCCAAAGAGGCCCAGGGGACGTCCCACAGTACACCATCCTACTAGGAGACAGCTTTCGACTGAGAACCCCCCTCCTCTGTCCTCTTCTCTCACTGTCCCTCCTGCCATGCTCGTGGTGGGCTCATCTATGGTGTGACATGTGGCCATCCCTAAAGCCCAAACCCTCTGCTTCCCTGGTGCTCGTGTTCTGGACATTAAATCTGTGCTCCCTTCAGCCTCAACTGTCATTCTTCGCGTTGGCAAATGACATCAAAGCACAGCAGTCAGAAATACTGAAAGCGGACTTTATGAGCCTCATCATCACTCTCCTGGACTCAAGAACTCAATCCGCTGTATGCTCTCTCCACGCTGGGGCGACAAATTTCAGCTGTATACTCAACCTTCACATCTGGCTAAAAGGCTACTGCAGATCACTGGGAATTCCCTTTGTGGACAATTTCATTACATTTCTGGACAACCAGGATGGTTGGGCGTGCAATAGATGCTGATTATAAATGCCACATACTGTGTACATAGTGCAACTATACCGAACAGGAATGTTAAATGCTTGTCTGTGGTTCGGACCCCTGATTGTAGTCCATCTATTAACCTGGTCTCACTGATTGCTGTCATCACAAACTTTAGGCCTAAGAAATGTGTCCCTGTTAACACAACTACAGCTAATAGTAGTAACTTGATCCATATTACCTACAATCGTAAGCAGTCTGTGCCACCCACTCCAGCTATATTTGCTATGGTCTGTTGTCTGGAATGTAGTGCTGTATATGTTTGTTGTGTATATCTGTTGTCGGGAATGTAGAGCTACTGTGTACATGTTTGTTGTGTATATCTGTTGTCAGGAATGTAGATCTACTGTATATGTTTGTCATATATGTCTGTCGTCTATGTTGTTGTTTTTCTTCTGTGCGATATGACCGTCTCAATTTCCCCCTTGGGGATCAATAAAGTTAAATTCAATTCAATGGTCAATGCTAGGTCTCTGTCAAACAAAACCTTCCTCCTGAATGATTTGATCACATCCCATAATTTGGATTTCCTAATGTTGACTGAGACCTGGCTAAAGACTGGGGACTGCTGCCATTTAGTCTAACTCTGCCCTCCCAACCTAAGTTATTTGAACTCCGCGAGGTGCACTGGCTGTGGTGGGGGCCTTGCTGTTGCCTACAGCAACCATTCTAAGTCAACTGTCAAAACCCAGTCTGCTGTATTTCAATCTACCTCTCCCCAAACCAAATAATAGCTCTGGTTTGACTCATAACCGAGGCCACACCCTTGACCTCGTATTTACTCTACGTCTGACTATAAACTCCCTCTCATTGTTAGACCTTGGGCCAAATGTATAAAACTGTATATTTAGGTGTAGAAATCTGTGTACACACGAAACAGGAAACATGCATACGCAGTCTTTTCATCATATTTATAAAACCTCACATCCCCCTATGTTCCCCTATGTTTTTTCCTCATACATCTGAATCATCCTGGAATTGTGTGCACATGCACAAGCTTTCTGACCACGCCCACAATTTACTATAAATGGCTTCCAACACCCCCCCAACTGCCTGGTTTGCATATAAAGGGCCAACATTTTGTTTAGTTTTGAGGAGAAATGGCATAAGCATTTAAGAAGCAATTGAAGAACAAGAAGAGCAAGTTTAGGTAGATGGGTACTTTATTTATCCCCGAGGGGAAATTAAGGCATTACAGCAGCTCACCTTACAAACAACAGCAACAAAATAAAGTGTCAATACAAAATAAGTGTCAATACAAAATAAAGCATCAATTAATTCATGTATAAATGAAAAATAAAATGAAATGGCATCTGAAAAAACATATACAGTAAGAACAGTCCAGAAGATCTAATCCCCCAGCCTGACTCTGATCACCCCGATCAGCCATAGGAGGAGGAGATGTACAGTCTTATTCTGGCAGGCAGAAAAGATCTCCTATAGCGCTCCTTGGTGCAACGTAGTTGACTGTGGACTTGAAATAATGGTTGATCAA
This sequence comes from Anoplogaster cornuta, assembly GCA_900683385.1. Lineage (NCBI taxonomy): Eukaryota > Metazoa > Chordata > Actinopteri > Trachichthyiformes > Anoplogasteridae > Anoplogaster > Anoplogaster cornuta. The sequence continues at coordinate 1,067 of CABFOP010094261.1, read as the reverse complement.
ATTGACAGAAAAAAAACGTGTATTATTTGGAAACCTGAAGGCCTTTACACACTGGGGGTGAGACGAATAAACAACACAAAAATCAAATCAAAACTATTCATTCCGGCAGCGATGCGAATTTGCAACACTTGTTCAATAAAAGGTTTGAAAAGATTTGCCTTCCTCACCCTCCTCACTCGACAAAAGAAGAGGAAATTTACAAGGTAGAGAAGGAGAGTTCCACTGTCTTTATACAGGAGCAGAAGCTCTACCATGGCCACACACACACACACACACACACGGATCCTATTGACTCAGAGCAGCGTCTGGCAGTCTGTCTGAGGTAAGTTGTTTTGTCCGTTCCGCACAACGTGGTGTCCGTTCTGCACAATGTGATTGGTTGATGCGTTTATTCGCGGTGCGAAAGCTCAGAAAAACTAACCTCGTAATATTCGCGTTCTGTGTGAAAGTAAAATATATTGACGTGCAAATTAATTAGTCGGTGTGAAAAGGCCTTAAGTTCTGGCATTACCAACAAAATTAAACAAGTTGAATGGCAGAAAGTAACCAAAGCAGTGAACACTTAGTTCCATTGACTGTATATAATATGGACGTAACTACAGTGACGTCACCCATTGGGTTCTGCTCACCCATTTTGAAGCCAGGAGAATAGCGATTTGGCCGTCGCCATTTTGTTCATTTTGAAACCAGAAATGGCCAGCTATTGGCTATTCGGACGAGAGCGCGGAGCTGGGAGGGAGCGAGGGGTGGTTCTGACCAATCAACCTGTCTATCACAACGTAGCCACGCCCCCAAAGCATACGCTCCTTTATCGTCAAATGTAAAATAAATTAGGCCATAATTTACAAAATGAACATCATTCTGTATTGAAGAAGACTTCAAACTAGCGATTGAGACCATAAACTCATTTGGAAAACGTTTACTGAGGTTATAAATCAGTGAGAAGTAGGGCCATTTCCCCATTGACTTGCATTGAAACGATTTCTTTTTGAAAACAGGGACAGCGCCCCTGATGGATTTTACATAGAATGCAGGTTTAAGGCACTTCCTGGTTAACCAAATTTTTC
>CABFOP010094176.1:0-10480 GCA_900683385.1 Anoplogaster cornuta | reverse complement strand
TTTTCATTCCAACTGAACACTACACCAGGTGATGTCACTGATTAGTTCCTCCTCTGTGGTTGAAGGTGTGGTAATCAGTGAAATCACCTGCTGTATTCTTGGGTTGGAACGAAAACATGCATACTCTCGGCCCTCCATGGCACATGGTTTGAGACCCCTGCGAGATTATCTTCATCTTCATCACCAAACATCAATTGATCTTTTTCATTAATTGATCTCATTTTGTTGTTTCAGATTTATTTGACTTCTCCAAAGGGGAAATAATGTACACCTCAGTAATATTAATATTTAATTTGTAATCATGTGTTGCATTCTTTTTGACAGTGCTGCAGAGGCAGTAATGAAAGGACAGACAGATTCCATCCTTCTGTTTCACCAGCAAAATGTTCCACACACCAAGTTGGAGCAGGTCAGCCATCTGCAACTCAGCATGAAATTATGCAAATTGTCAAGTCTGTATTTACCCACAGGGGAGATTTCCCTCAGTGATCATCGCAGGTGCAAAGTATAGGGGAAACTGATTTTGAGTATGACAGTTTTGAGTTTTCCCCCAGAAAAGTTGTTAGGCCCGGTGGCAAGTATGTTTTGACGGGGGCCTGTGGCCCGGCGGCGGCCAAGTGTCTTTTTTGACGGGGCCGCTGCACGGGCCAGTGACAGAAGTAGATTCTATTATAGATAACAGAATCACGGATGGAGTCGCGGAATTGAGAATTTTAAAAAGCACACAGATTCCATAGGGCCCTACATTAAGTCAGTGCTAAAAGCTGACTGGAGATTTGAAAATATGACTACGTAATCATGTTATAAATAAGACATTTATTCAACACATTAAAAAACATCATTAACTATAATAGCAGTCTTACAAAGAAATGTACAGTCTTGGAATTTTCAACAACAAAATAAATAAAATTAAAATAAATAATATCTAAGTTTTTGCATTGAAAAGTCCTGATGGCTACTGAACAACAAGCCTTGGAATGCTGGTCACATTTAAACAACATACTCTGCAAAACATACCTATGAACGACATTTTGAATCTATTAAAAACAGCCGCGGGTCAAAAACAAAGAATATCTAAATCTAATAGCAGTGTTTTCCTGCTAAACAAGGATAAAACCCACATTCATTACAATAGTAAAATAGCCAAAAACAAGATTTTATCTTACCATGTTCTGTCTTAAGCCCTTTTCAAACATAGTTCTCTGTAAATTGCCAGGATAACCTTTCCGGGTCGGCTGGTGATTTTCACCATTCACACATGCAGCTAATCCCAGGACATTTCCATCATCCGCCTGTTCACACATGCAATGCAAATGCCAGAATAGATGAGGCAGGGACATTTTAAAGAAATGCAAACAAGCCAGCCATCTATCCCAGATGCCTGGCCTGGCGGGGGGTCAATTTAGGCCCGGCAGGCCGCCACCGTACACTGGCGGAAATCCTGTATGATATAATTTGTATAACTATTTTGGTCTCACTTACCACTTTGTTCCTGTTTCCATTAGCAGTTGTTATGACAAAAAGAAAATACATACACTAAAATTGTCAGTATTAACGTTTTCCTATGATGTCTTTATCTTTATTTAACAGTTGTCTTCTCTCCCTTATGTCTGCTACAGGGCCTCTCATCAGGGAAGCTCTCTAGCCTGTCGGAGAAGGTGAGCTCCAGTAACTCTCCACCCATGGGCACCCCCAAATCCCAGAGTGGGACACCGAGGCCAGCCTCTGCAGGAGTGGGAGGCCATTTGCATCGTGCAGGGACACCGTCATCAACAGGACACTCTGATAATGAATCCTCCCACACCAGACCTGGTGGAGCCTCCAGTAATAACATCAGTGTCATTGCCCATAAGTCAGAGGGAGGGAACACGGCCACTCCTGCAGGCCTGGGCCCAGGACCCGGGTGTGCGGAGGGTGCAGGAAGTTTGCCTCTCCCTGGTGCTACTGCCTCTCCCTCGGGGAGTCCCTCTGTCCTATCAGCACACCTGCAGAGTGACCCAGGCCAGAGGGGTGGCCCGGGGAACACAGATGGTCTTTCCAAAGAGCAGCTGGAACACAGAGAACGGTCTTTGCAGACACTCAGAGACATAGAAAGGCTACTGCTGCGTAGTGGGGCCAGTGGGGCCCCTGGAGAAACAGGAGGCTCCAACAACAATCCTAACAGTAACTCCTCCAACCTAAACAATAACAACAACACTGATAGGAGCGGTATTCTTGAGGACAGTGACAACGGTACTAATAACGCTGGAAATTGCAGTAGTGGTAACATTCTACCCTCAGCCTTGCCTCCTATAGGAGGAATGAAGAAATATGAGGAACCCTTGCAGTCCATCATTTCTCAAACACAGTCCCTTGGTGGACCTGGCATTGACAGCCCTCAAATGGACTCTCACCATAACATGCCACACCACCCCCATCACCAGCTTCATTCACCTGGGCTGGACATGGGTCCTTTACTTGGACCAGAAGGGCTGACCCCAGAGCAGATGGCCTGGAGGAAGCTTCAGGAAGAGTACTACCAAGAGAAGAGACGGCAACAGGAAATGCAACCCCCCACACATGCGCAGCACTTCAGAATGATGGCAGAGATGGGAATGCATGGAAGTCCCATGATGATAAGAGGACCCCCTCCTCCCTACCACAGCAAGCCTGGAGATCAGCAGTGGGGTCCTAACACTATGATGGGTGGAGGGATGGGTGGAAATGCACGTATGATAGAAATGCACCAAGAGGGACCTCGGGGCCCAAGGTTTCTCGGACAGATGCAGAGAGGGCCACCTGGGGGAGGGGGTTTTCCTGGTAGTCCAGGGGGAGTTTTATCAATGGAAGGTCTGGGACCCCAGAGGCCACCAAGGCCGGGGATGATCTGGCTAGATGATATTCCCAATAACATGGGTGGTGGAGGTCCCTTTCATGGCTGCTACCCTGGTGGACCTGGTGGACCTCCTCAGCACTTGCAGGGTGACCCAGAACGTCTTATATCCCGTGAGGAAATGTTTCGCATTATGGAGAAACGGCAGCTGCAGGGACTCCACAGGTTTGAGCTTGATCGATTAGCTAAACAGCAGCAACAAGGAAACCTGGGCCCAAGAATTATGGATAATCCTGGGGGCCCAGGCTTTCCCAATATGGGAATGGGTCGCGGCCCACCCTCCCGAGGTGAACCTATGGACTTTCCTGGCTCACGTGAGATGATGGGCTCTCCTGTTGGCCCCCAGATGAGAGACTTGGTGGATTCTCCTTTGGGGAGCAACCTTAATATGAACATGAACCCTCAGATGAGTGCTCAACAACAGCAGCAGATTATGCTATCACAGAAACTCCGAGGAGGTCCTGGTCTAGGAGGACCTTTAGGTGAAATGTTAAGCCCAGAGGAGATTGCACGAATTAGGGCTTCACAGAATGGAAGAGGAGGAAATAAGGGAATGATTCCAGGACCTGACGGCCCCCTCCAGTTTCCCAATCAAGGTCCCTTCTCTGGGGGACAGGTGGAAGGGCCCTATCTCCAGCAGTCTGACCCTGACATGTTTGGGCCTGAGCAGCAGGGTCCTACTCAAATGGGTGGAACATCGAGGCTTAGTCACATGCCTATGACCGGAGGCCTCAGGGGACCAGACCTTGGTCCTCGTCACCCCTCTGATCTGTCAATGAGTGTTAACCCTATGGTCTCTTCTGCAATGCCTCCTCCGCATCAGCTCAAGTCTCCATCCCTCAGCCAAGAGCCATCTCCTCTCCTACCTTCCCCATCTGCTCCAGGGCTCAAGTCCCCATCGCAGATCTCTGCAGGACCACATCCGCCTCTTCCCCCTGCTTCTGGTGCTGGGACTCCTTCTTCTTCCATGAAGTCTCCCCAGGTGATGGGGTCTTCCTCCCTCGGGTTGCGATCTCCCTCTGCCTCTCCTGGACAGCTCAAGTCTCCAACCATGCCTGTGGGCTCTCCAGGGTGGACATCTCCTAAAACAGCTCTTTCAAGTCCAGGCGGACCAACCAGTGGGAAGGGAGTGGGCAATGGAGGAAGTAGTTCCACTGAGACAGGTACACTCAGAACCCGAGAACATGCATGCACATCTGTTGTGTGTTTTTTTTTTATCATTAATGTGCTGTGCCTTTTATTGCTATGAAATTAATCACGTTTTGGTGATGTTCTTTGCAGGTCCATCACTGCCCCCCAGGAGTTCTAACTCCACCCCCATTAGCCAGCCAGGCTCTATGAATCCCAGCATGCCATTTACTTCCTCCCCTGATGCCCCTCCATCCCAGAATCCTTTGTCCCTAATCATGACTCAGATGTCAAAATATGCCATGCCGAGCTCCACTCCTCTCTACCACGATGCAATCAAAACAATTGCCACATCCGATGATGAGATGATGCCAGACCGCCCTCTTCTATCTGGTGTCAGCATTGGAGGTATAGTTTATGTTCTGTCAACATAACTTCATACAGTATAGATCATTTTATAGTGCTTTTGGTAGATATGAAGTATGATGTACAATTTCAGAAACGGTAATCAGTCTGCAAATATTAGTAGTGTGATTTTTCTCATGCTTGCCTATTTTGTCAGGAAACATGGGGAACCCCCAGACCTCCCAGATGCTTGTCTCCCAGAGCTCCATTGGACCCCACAGTGACCCTCAAAGCCCCATGGGAATGGTGCTCCAAGGTCAGCAACAGTTGTCCCATGATGCCTCAGGACCTATGTTGTCTTCCCCCAACCCCATGGGCATGCCTGGCATGAACCCTGCCATGATGGGAGGAGGACCACCTGATGGAATGGGGCCCTGCAATGTTTCACCAATGTCTCAAAACCAGATGGCTGGTTTTCCTCGCATGCAGCCACCATCTCATGGACCCATGCACTCCCCTGTTGGAGGAATGTCACAGCAGTTCTCTCAGCCCAATGAGGATGTTTTGCCACCTCAGCAGTTGCACCTGCTCAGCAAGGGACTTCCTCACCAGCGCCCCTCAGACTCCTTCTCTATGCCCATGGGGGATGGCCCCGATCTAAGTGAAGTTATACGGCCCAGTCACACAGGGATCCCTGAGTTTGATCTTTCTCGTATCATTCCTTCTGATAAGCCCAGTAGCACCCTTCAATACTTTCCCAAGAGCGAGCCGCAGCAGAATCTACACCAGGGGCAGCCATCCCACCAGCCAACACCACAACAGCTCCTCAAACAGCTCTCTTCTTCCGCCCCTCCACATAGCAGCGCCCCCTCATCCAACCCCCACATAGCCAACCTACAGAACATGATGGCAGAACAGCAGCTGCCACCTCACCCCACACATGGTGGCATACGTCAAAGCATGGGCATGCCTCAGGGGGGCTCAAGGGGTATGGTTCCTGGTGGGGGCATGGGCCCCATGTGCCCCCCTGGACATATGATGGGAAGGACAGGCATGGTGCCCCAGCAGCAACTCCAGCAACAGCACCACCAACAGCAGCAGCAAGCCATGATGGCCAATAGCCTTCTCCACCACCCTTCCCACCCATACCCAGGCATGATGTCCCCCCAGCAGCACCCACACAATCTGATGGCACAGCAAAATCTTATGATGATGCAGGCCAAGCAGCGAAGTATGTCAATCCCAGGGGATCCCTTTGGCCCCCAGGGTCCTCTCATGTCCCCTCACGGTCACATGATGGCCCCTCCCCATCAACAGTCTGGTATGATGGGCCCCCAGTCTTTCAGACAGCGGGGAATGTCTCTGGACAGTCCTATTGGCTATGGCCCCAGCGGTATGGCCAATATGCCATTCTGATCCAGCTCATTGAAACTGTAAAAAATGTTTTTCCAATAGGTTGCTTTCCCATTATAGCAAAATGTTTTCATTAATGTTATTCTTGCAATTGTTTAAAATGCCGAATTGTAAAAACAAAAACAAACAAAAAAAAAGATATCAGTGATAATCTTCAAATTTTGGAGTACAACTGATTAAAAGAAGAATATTTAAAAGCGCCGTCACACGGTTCAATAACAAATCTGAAGCCATTTTCTAAAATACTGTAAAATATGTATATTTCACAGATGTGTGTATTTGTTGTGGGAACAGAGTGGCGGTCGGGAGAGGAGTGCCTCAAATTTGTATTTGTTTTAATATCATTGATTTATTTTCTCCAACTACCAAACTGTTGTGCAAAGGAAAATATATATAATATATAGTTGCTGTATATAAGATGCAATTTGTGATTGTTTGCAATTGTTCTGTATAACTGTGTTTTAATAGAAGTCTAAAAAAAAATAATGCTGATCTATAATGTGGTTTTAGTCTTTGTTATTGTGGTCTCAGTTATTGTGGTTTGAAAACAGACACGGATACAGTCACTGTAATATGAAAACTTTATTACTTATACTTAGCAATATATACAATGCAAGCAAAAAGCAATTTTGGCCAACAATAACAGCCACTTTTTGACCCACACTGAGTAAATAAAGAAGCAGTGGGTACTGTGCTCTCAATACTTCTAACAAAGTTGTAACATTTTCCATCATTACAAATAACAAATGATCAGAAGCGTGTTAGTTATAATTGGCTTTGTACAGCAGTTTAATTGTCACTGTTCTAGATGAGGATTGTGCTGTTTGTTACGCCATCAGAAGTAGATGATCGAGTGTGACCCTGAGCTCTGGTGAAAGGCAGACGGCAGCCCCATCTAGAAAGTAATCGTATTAGTTCATTGCGAAACCGCACCCCAACAAATGCATACAAAAAAGGGTTCAGGCAGCAGTGTGAGAGCCCCAGGCTTTCTGTCAACACGAGGGCTTGTTGCATTCCCATATAATCTTCACAGCTTTCGTGGGAAATCACCCCCAACGTTTCCATGGTGTCCAGCAGGACGGTGAGGTTGTAAGGCAGCCAGCAGACGCAAAAGACAACAGTGACGAGCAAAGCCAGTCGAATGGCACCCTGCTTCTGCTGGCTTTTCTGACTGTGGCACAAAGTAGCTACCACTGCTATGTAGCAGTAGCTCATTACACCCAAAGATAGGAAAAAGCACACATGAGTTATGAAACGACTGGTCAATGACCAGTTGTTTGCATGGAGGCCATGAAGGTAAGGGCCGCATGTGAGCAAGGATTGATTTACTGGGTTCTTATCTACAGAAAAAAAGACAAAAGTAGGTACCGATAAGCCCAAACAGACCAGCCAGAGTAACATGCAAGTTAGGTGTACTGTTTTGGGTCGCCGGCTTTCAATGCTATGAAGTGCATGAACAACAGCCAAATACCGGTCAAACCCAATGCAGGCCAGAAGGAGAGTCCCACAGAGGAAGTTGAGGCTGTTCAGGAGGCCCACCAGCTTGCAGAGAAACACTCCAAACACCCACCCAATGACAACCTCAACCACAGTAAAAGGTAAGGTACAGAGGAACAAGAGGTCAGCTAGTGCAAGGTGCAGTAGGTAGATCTCAGTGACGCGTAGGTGACCCCTACGCTTCAGGAGCACCGTCAGCATCAGGCCGTTCCCTGACAGGCCCAGGAGGAATGCCAAGCTGAAGACCAGAGACTTGAACACAGCATGGAAGTGCTGCAGGCCCATCTCCTCTTCGTGACACGTGTGATTCGTGTCTGAATTGCCCTCTGAAGAATTCCCAAATTCGTAGAGGTGAGAGTCAGTGGAGTCCTTTAAGAATATAGAGGTGAGATTGTTACTTTTACCGTCTTGTCACAAGACTTTATTGCCCTGTGTTATAATACAATTGCACATTGAATTAAGTTTTTCAGTTTTGTTTTTTATGAATTATGAAATGTATTACTTTAGATTGAATAGAATAAAACCCACACCACTGATTTTGTTCTCACTATAGTTTCACACACAGGAAACACTGATAGACCATCTGTTTCACTTCCCTAGCAGGTGGCAGAAGTGTTGTGACAAATATGTGATCATTTACTTTATTTATTTTCTTTTTTTTTTTTTACTTTTCTGATCATAAACTGAATATGAGACACAATAAAGAGTCAGCTTTAAATCGTGTCATTGTATAAGAAATCACAGCCGTCGAGGCCTGATCCTCCAATTTCAACTGAGTACTATTACAAAAATAAATACATTTTAGTAACTTAAAGTCATCTAAGATTTCATCACATATCTACAAACAGTGGGTTTGTATGGTGATGAAATCTGTGGGTTGGGTTGAAAATTGTGTGGTTGATGGGTCTGTGACCCATCAACCAAAATATGGAAATATCATAGGAAAAGCCTGAATGCATCCTCATGAATTTTAATGCATCTCAGTGTGATTTTGTTTTAATTTCCGAGCAACTACACAAAAACATGGCCTTCATGCCGCCAGCAGCAAGGTTACTCTAAACTAGTATTCCTATTAAACTTGTAGAACAATTAACTAGGGACCTCACTGGTGAAATTACCCTGCATAACTTAAGACATGATGGTGGAAGGGAAATTTTTTCATGTTTAGAAAATGGTTTTATTACCAGTATTAACTGATTCTCCAAAAGATGGGTGTTCTGTTATTATTTTAACACAGCCCATCTCCTGCCAGTATCATGGCTTGGCTCATCACATCTAGAGTATCCCTTTAAGTCCTCATAATTTTGGTTTGACTTCACTTGCAGCCAACATAACAGCTTAAAGGTCTTGCTTTAAAATGAACTGATGAATCCCCAATGTAGAATTTGTTGTGGTGGAAGTAGCAACCAACAAGATAGAAACAAATATGAACTTATTACAATTTAATTATCGCATTCCTCACTGTCAACACAATTATCACACAGGAAGCAGAAATTTTCAGATTGTTATTTTCATATTCTGCTGGGACCTATAGATGACAGATGAATTATAAGAAGCCCATGGGTATCAAAATAAAATAAATTACCCTAATGCTCCTTTGTATAAAATATATTTTGGATGCTTTCAAGTGAGTTTTTCCCCCTCATCATTAGAAGATCACCAGAACACATGCTACTTCAGTAAGTAACCCATATCTGTCTAGTCTATATGTCATTGCTGCAGTCCAGTGATTGAAGCACATTATTCACTCTGTGGCTCAACAATTCAGTCAATCCTGCAGTTCATTCTTCATAATAGTATAACAAGCCACATATTGCTCATACCTCGAATCCTATTGCATTCAAGTGCAAGAGGCTGCAGCTGAGGCTTGACAGTGCATATCAAATATATATTTATACAGTAGTCATATAGTTCATAGCTACCTGAAAATGTCCTATTGCAATTAATATTTGACCAATAAATAACTTAATAAACCTTAAACTTGACAATAATTTAAAAAATATGGCAATTACAAATAAAAAATAAAAATATTCTGTACAATATTTGAATGAACACTCAGAAACCTATTTAAGTTAGTTATTTAACAACGGCTTTTTAAGGTATATCTGCATCACTTCTTACCTCAAAAATGAATATAAAATCTTGTGTTACATCCATGCTGGAATTTTCTTGTTCACTTGACTGTATAGCTCACACTGCTGTATTGACTATACTTCCTGTTAGTGCTTGTTCCTGTATTGTCTTTGCTTGGTGGGGTGCATTTGTGGGGTGCATTCAATAGCTTTATACTAGGCTTCCTATATTAAATATGCAAGAATAGTGACGTATGTAGATAACTGCACCCTAAAGTCCCTCTACCCCTGTACAAAAACCCCACTGTAATATTACTATACTGACTCCTATTTGTTTATGGTACTATTGTGAGTTTACACTGACCTTAACTTCTTTATGGCATTTTTATTTCCAATTCCGGTAGGAAATTATATATAGTTTATAATTTTGCTGTGATATTTGTATATAGGCCTAATCCCTCTCAAATGTATTATAGGATTACTAATGTTCCTCCTCGCTCATAAATAGGGTAGGACAAGGACAGGGGACAGATACAATACAGGTATTATGTATGTGGTAATAAACTTATTTGACCTCCAGGGTAGATGGCACAGGATGCCCTTCCCTCCCCCATAGGTGGATACAAATATTATCTTGAATTAGAACACCAGTGGTCTTATTGTTACTCTAATTCAAGATACTACTGTCGAGTCTTAAACAGTAGATGAACCCTACGACCCTATGAGGCAAAGCACACAGATCGATATTTTCAAATTGACTCTAAGGGATACCCCTTGCAGACTTGGTTGACACATTGGAGATAGTAATGTGAAAACGTTGTTTTGACTGGAGGTAGCCTCACATGAGACTCTACAGCATACTGCAGTAGAGTCTCACTCGTACCCCCCCAAAATCAGGAAAACAAAAATTCGCCGCCGACATACTTATTCAAAAATGCACCAATCTCAAATAAAAAGTACTGCTGAGGAAGCCACAGGTGTTGTCTCAAAAACATGCGTGGTGGTGTTATGAAATATTCCGTAAATTTGAAGTAACGGGTCCATTTGTCTGCTTGGTCACGGTTCTGCTTCGGTTTTCCGCGTATAAACTGCTCAACAGCGTTGCTAGGTGGTATTACATGTCACATAGAAATGAATGGGTTTTGTCGAACAC
>CABFOP010094169.1:0-10531 GCA_900683385.1 Anoplogaster cornuta | reverse complement strand
CTGCTTCTCCGTTGTATCCTGGTTAGTGTTTTTTAGCGACAGAAGTCCTCACCACCATAGTCCAGTGTTAAACAGTGTTAATTACTTGACGCTGGCTTTCCGAATGGACGTTGGTGGGCAGTAACGGCCGGATACGGCAGCCAATCATTTCATTGCAGCCAAATGGATCACTGTTATTTAACTCAATTACCTGAAATAAATCTCAACTCTCCCTCTGCCCTCATGCTGCAGTTTGTGCATAGTGAACGACCAGATTTTCATCCGAATGGCCACAACGGAGGAGATCCGGCGAGCATTTGTGGCTCCCGCCCCCACCCCGTCTTCCAGCCCCGTGCCCACCCTCACTGCTCCCCAGCAGGACATGCTATCAGCCTTCTCGCTGAAGTCCGGCATGAACCTGGAGTGGTCCCAAAAGTAAGCTGGTTTGTGTGTCTGAATATGTACATTAATGTAGTATGTGAATATACATGTATATTGGCTACATTAGGTGCCATAATTTATTCACATTTGATTTAAAATGTATAATTATTCTCTTTTGTAGGTGTCTACAGGACAATGAGTGGGATTTCAACAGAGCTGCACAAGTTTTCACTCAGTTGAAGGTAACATGAGCCAATTTAATTGCCTGTGTTGCCGTAGGGATAACCCATAGAGATTTGATAGTTGCATAGTTGAATGGTTACAGAAAGTTAAATGCTTTGTTTTCTCTTCTCTCCTCAGACGGATGGCAAGATCCCTGATGTTGCGTTCATAAAATAAATACCTACTGTGGTATAGTGATCACTGATTTTCAGTGAAGAACTGTAATTTTATTTATTTTGTTTTGTTTTATCTTTTCTTTCTCTGCTTTTGTTTTATTAAAGTGTATGTACACCAAGCTGACTATTTTCTTTGTTTTAACAATCAAGTGTCTTCTCAAATGTTATGTTTTTGGTTATTGTAACCTTAGTTTTTAGCCATTGTATAGTGTCCCACTACCTAATTTCATAGGAATAAATGCCAGTGGCTTCACTTGTGTCCAACTTGATTCGATGTGTCATGTTAAACACGTAACATGCTTCATTCCTCAATGTAAACTCAATTCCACACTTATAAGCCATAAATGGTGATATATGATCCAAATGCCTACACAATTGAGAAAGCTGTCTGTATTGACCTTACAACCATGGCGTCCTTTTGTAATCTCGCTTCCGGGGTTTCCGTCATCACGACGCGATGACGTAGGGACGTCTTCATACCATCAGTTGGCGTACGATAACAATAAACAACCCTCAAACGAGAGATATGCGCCAGGGACCCGTCGCTCCAACTCGACACAAACGTAGCAAAAATATGAACTGAAACAACTCAAGACAGCGGTAAAAACCGTCTTGTCGTGCGGCGTCGGGCTCTCGTCGGTCCTGACAACGGATTTTGGAGTTTTTGTGTCAAGGGGAGAACGAGAGTTACGGTTTACCCCCCTCCTCCTTAGCCCCGTTTAGCTAGCCGTGTCGCTCATTCCTTGTTGGTCTGTTATGCAGTTGCCAGAGGACCGTATTAGCACTGGTTCTCCTCCGCCGCCTCGTCGCTCCTTCTCCCCGCTCTCTCTCGCCCTATGTCTCGCTGGCTCTTCCCCTGGTCGGGCTCCATCAAGAAGCGGGCCTGTCGGTACCTCCTACAGCACTACCTCGGTCACTTCTTGCAGGAACGACTGAGTTTGGAGCAGTTGGGCTTGGACTTGTACAATGGCAGTGGTGTGATCAAGGAAATCAACCTCGATGTGTGGGTGAGTGTGGAACAAACTGTGTGGTCAACTTTCCAGTGCACACCGGTAATGCTGTTATTTTGTCGGACTCGTGCACCGCCTTGACTATTTCGCAATGGGACTCGAGTTCAACAACACTCCTCGGCGTCATGTCCCCGGGCTAGCTCGCCTTTCTTCGGGGAACAGCACTTAGAGGAAACAAATCACCTGCCGATGAATGTATCTCTGGCTCACCAGTTGTTAATGATTCATCAATGTCTAAACGGTCTTAAGTGAAATACCAGATACTACCCCAGCTATGTTATCTGCTCAGTTCCTTTGTGTGCAGTTTTACAACCCACCATGAGTGGTGAGGCAAATATGAAAGCAATTGTTCTAAACTCTTTCTCTTACACTCCCTGTTGACTTGTTTGCTCTTTCCCCTCAGGCGGTCAATGAGCTTTTGGAGTCTCTTGGGGCACCTCTGGAGATTGTGGATGGGTTTGTGAGCAGTATAGCCGTGACCATCCCCTGGCAAGCTCTGGTGACCGACCATTGCACCTTAGAGGTTACTGGTCTTCAGATAACATGCCGACCCAAGGACCGGACCAGTAAGTCAGCTGAAAAGCCTGTCTTGAGTAACTGGTCAGATTCACTCCTGGGTCTCCCAAACCAAACATGCACTAGTCAGCCAAAAGATGCGTGACTGACCGGATCGCCCGGGACAGTCCCAGTTTGAAGCTACATGTTCTGGTGTCCTGTAAAATCCAATTTGTTTCTGTTTTTATCACTCTTCCCCATTCCAATCAGAGACATGCAGTGTAAATGAGCATAGACAAGTGTCTGGTCACCCAAGCCAAAAGGGAATACAACTGAAAAAAGAAAGAAAAGTTAAACTATTCAGGCTCAGGAAGGGAAAATAGTCGGCACAGTTCTGATAATTAGTCAATTTACCTTCACGGCAACCCTGAAGCATGGAAATCACTGAATCGTTTACATCCAGGTGGGAGTTGGGACTCACAAGGCTGGTCATCAAGCATGACTTCCAGCATGCAGCTGGCTCAGGAGTGCCTGAAGGACCCCCCAGAGGCGTCGGAGGAGCCGCCTGCTCCACTGGAGGGTCTTGAGATGTTTGCACAAACCATTGAGACGGGTGGGTTAAAGCTGTGTGTCTTTAGAGGGAGAGAGTTTGTTACTACAAATGGTCCATGTTCCAATTTTGCAATCAACTGTCAGCAGCAGTCCAGTTTCACAGAAACAAACTCCATTTACACAGACTATCCTCACATAGACATCCACATTGTCCCATTGTAATTATGTGTATGGAGAGAAAAGGACCAACACAATTATCACAAAAGGATGGCTATGTGACATAAAACAAATCCAAGACACTCAATGTGTTTGCACGTTAAAAAGCCTTTATTGTGATGGCTGAACATACGCAAGAGCACCTGTGATTGTTTGGGGAATACCATAAGCGCTGCTGCTGCTCTCTTTTTTTGTAATTATGTGTACGCATCAATCAAACCAGCTTGGCTTCCAATTTGTGGGAATATTCCTCCAGTTGTGGCAACATACCAGTCTGAATGTATATGGTTAAGCACACGGTTGGATTTGGAGGATCATGGTTAATGAACCTTTGCGTGTCTCTCATCCTCAGTCCTTCGTCGGATTAAAGTCACCCTCCTGGACACTATTGTCCGCATCGAGCACCATCCCCTGGACCTGGAAACAGGCGTTGCCTTAGAGGTGCACATCAAACGGTAGGTTCTTGATTCACTCAAGGAAGATTCACTGGAGATATGAAAAAATGATACACTTCTTGATTTTTCACCTCTCCTTTACATTGTTGTTTGCTGTTTTATTTTTAACATGCTTTATAGGATTTATGTATTGCTGTGAAATTAATTTGAAATGTGAGCAGAAATGGCATCCTCAAAACCCCGGTGCTCTACTGATCATTTAGATCATTTACTGCATTCATTTGTTGCTGAAATTTGCTGATAGAATTCAGCTCACATAGGCTATAGAAATGTAACATCGAAGGGCATGTTTGCATTTTGATGATGTGTTTCTAGAAACTCCTACCTGGGTTGCCTTTGACGAGTTAAGAGTAAAGTATAAGTTCACAGGATATGAGCACGGCCAGACTCGTACTTGATCGATCTACAAGAGAACATACAGCAGTACATTACAGTCATTTAGCAGACGTCAGTTGTGAAACAAACCCAAGAGTCTTGACACGTTATCCATTAAAGCTGGCCTACTGATATTTAACATTTTGAATTCATGCACTGTTGAATCTCATCATTGTGTATGTGCAAAAGCCTTTCCCCAATTGACCGATCAGCTGTATTATAGCAGGTGGGTAGGGGTGCTATGTGGGCATTTGTCAAAGTCCACAAGTTAAGTGTTCTTATTAAGAGTCACAGAGATGTAAAAGCACTTTGCAACCATTGATTTGTTGTTTTCTACGCAGAAGTCCAATTTTCTTGTAGGTATTTTGCAGCTCACAGCAACAAGGGAAAATAAATGTATCTTTCTGTGATCTATTATGTTGTACATTCACTGATATTCACTGATATACACTGATATAAAATGGTGGCCAGGAATCAGATTTCTTCTTGATGCCACTTCTAAAGTGTCAGAGCAGATAAGGAGAAGAGGCCACTGGAGGGTTGAAAATACACTTCTTGCCCTTGTATTGTCAAAGTGCCTCCCAGTATAGCTTGTTGGAGTCAGAGCTGTGTTGACAAGGTCACTCAGTTGAACAAGGCTTTGTCAGTGGTAGTTTGTGCTTAAGGTGTCGTCAGTATGGGACATGTCCACGATTGTTGTGGTATGATAATTATTACATCAACATCTATTTCCGACTGCAGCAGATATTGGAAATGAAATGTGTCAACAGTGCCAATATTCTACAATATTTATTATGGAAACTAAATTTGCAATGTATGATACATGATTACGTGTGGAGACCTGTTATTGACTTAATTACAGTGATCCCCAGATTGTTCACAGCCACCTTCTCACTTCCTGCATCACCAGGTAGCGTCGGTTTATCTTCGGTTGGTCATGAATTTGTTGACGTTCGAAAACGAGCTACCGTGACACTGCTGCCCCCTCCTTGTTTTCCTGGCTTATTGACCGAGCTTTTCTTTTTTGAAATGGGGTCAGTGACCAGAAGGCAGGTAGGTAGGTAGGTAGGTAGGTAGGTAGGTAGATCCCCGGAGGGAAATGTCTTTGTTACAGCAGCCAGACATAGAATAACACAAGAAATAAAGAAATAGAATTTAAAAAAAAACAACTTTTTTTTAAAACTACTATGGAAATAATAAAATAACAATGACAAATTAAAAATATAAAAAGCTATATAAAGTTATGCAAATACAGTGCAAAAGTCAAATGATTTTTGACTTTGACCGGGGGGACGGATATATATGTGGGGATGAGTTGTATAGTCTGATGGTGGTGGGCACAAAGGAGACCACCATTGTCGCTCTGTGGTACACCGAGGCAGGTGGGTCTGTTGCTGAACACACTCCTCTGCCTGGCCAGAGTGTCGTGAAGTGGGTGAGAGACGTTGTCCATGATGGCCAGCACTTTGACCAACAGTCTCCTCTCAGCCACCACCTTCACTGGGTCCAGGCTGGCCCCCAAGACAGACTCTGCCTTCCTCAGCAGTTTGTCTATCCTGTTGATGTCTGCGGCTTTAATGCTGCTGCCCCAGCAAAGAAAAGGGCACTTGCCACCACCGACTGATAGAACACGTTCAGCATGGTTCTACATACGTTGAAGGGCCTGAGCCTCCAGTCCAGCTTGTCATCCAGGTGTACTCCTAGGTACCTGTAGGACTGGAGTCGACGTCCTCCCCCCGGATGGAAATGGGGGTAATTGGTGCCCTAGTCCTCCTGAAATCCACTACCATCTCTTTGGTTTTTCCCATGTTGAGCTGCAGATGGTTCTGGTTGCACCACTCAACAAAGTCACCAACCAGTCCTCTGTACTCCCCGAAAGGAATGCTTCATGAATTTGCATGTCAAGGCCTTGTCATCTACACAGCCCCGTTTTAACAGAATAGCTGATCCTAGAGCAATCCTGTCTGGGACAAGTACGTTACACGTTTATTAAACATAGAGTGTGGCTGCTCTTAGAGTAGCTCAAGGCGCTGACAGAAGTGTATTTTAACACTCCAGATCTTGGTCAGAAAATCTTGATCTAATTAAAGGTGCTGTGTATAGCGTTTTTGAACATCATTGTCAAGTTGATTGTGATATCTTGGTATAATAATAAGAAAGAGAAATGAGACCATGGTTGAAACGATCGGTAGCCTCTATCTCACGCCAGTGGTATTCTTAGTGTTAGTGGTTCTCAAAATGAAAACCATATTTTCCATGAAGCCCATTCCTTCATGTCACAAGCTCCGTTTGCGCCGGAAGAACAGCACCCTCTTCCTGTTTTGTGTCGTAAAGCAATCCAGCAAATGTCCTGCAAAATCCCACCCAATGTACAATGCAGCATAGAGGCTGCCAATCTTCTTGTTTACACTAGTTATACTAATGAACACTGGGTCTGATTTTAGGTGACTGAGGTTCCACTCAGGCCGTGCGTGGTTCAAGTTACAATTAGGTTAAGGTTTGGCATTTAGTTGTGATGGTTAGGGTAAGGGGCTAGGGAATGCATTATGTTAATGACAAAATGGCAAAAGTCCCCATGGGGATAGATAAATAGATAAACAGACTGTGTGTGTGCATGTCGCTGCAGAGTCCCTTATATCTTCGGCTTTCCTTTTATGTCCTTTGTTCATTTATACTGTGAACATGAATAACGTGCGTGTGTGTTTGTGTGTGTGTGTGTGTGTGTGTTGGCGCGGTGGTGCTCCAGGCTGGAGTACTGTGATGAGGCGGTGCGGGACCCAGCCAGCCAGACTACCGTGCCTGTCGACATCCACCAGCCTCCCGCCTTCCTGCACAAGATCCTGCAGCTGAGCTCCGTTCAGCTGTTCTACGACAGCACCGGGATAGTACAGGTGATGGAGACCACACTGACGAACTAACGAAACTGTATTCTTGCTTTTGTCACATTAAGTCCAGGTTGTTCTTCCACTCACTCGTATACTTGTCTTACCCTTTCTTAGGGTCCTTCAGGGGAAGAGCCCCCAGGTTCAGCCACGGCTAGTGAAGGAGAGGAGGAGGAGGAGGAGGAGGAAGAAGAGGAAGAGGAGGAAGAGGAGGAAGATAAAGAAGAAGAAGAGGAGGAGGAAGAGGAGAAGCCCCCGGCACCCCCCTCCTGTCCTCCTCCTCAGCCACTCCTCATAGGAAGCTGCTCCGGTTTCATCGAGACCACCGTCAAGATCAAACAGAATGACATGCTGCCCGGACCAAAGGTGTGTGTGTGTATATATATAACATAAAATCATCAGTTCCCTCATAAATATGACCATGATCAGAACACGCGTCCTGTCTTTGTGTTGATCCCTTCCTCTCTTTCTGTGTCCATCAGTTGGAGTTGGATGGGAAAGTGGGCTGTGTCCACTTGCTGCTGTCTCCAGATCAAATAGCCCATCTGACAGACCTTCTGGCAGCCCTCTGCATAGTCACTGGTACAGTGCAACACAGGCATTAGAGAAGTTATTATGATCTTTATTTGTCTCTTCAAAACAACAATGGGGTAAATCTAAACAAAAAAAGAAAAGATCAGTTTAAATATTAAAGCAAAGTCAGAAACTGCATAGCCAATAAAGAAGTGCGTCAAGGGCAATTAAAGATCATTACATCAAAAAGCATTCAGGGTCAAGTGGTTTTTAAGAAGAAAAGATGATAGTGATTTAGCCAGTTTAAGCTCCTCTGGAAGGTCACTCCAAAGATTAGCAGCATCTGGCAAAAGCCCGATAGAGTTCTTAATAAATCTAGTCGTTTTTGGTGCTTTTGAAGAGTAAGCTGTAACATAGCATACCTACATTTGTGTGCACGAACATGCATTACTTCTACTATGTGGAAGTGTGTGAGGGCAATCAGAAGCCCACAGCTTCAGGTCTATATAATATGAAACTCTTTTCTACTGCATAAAGACTCAGAACATACATACTGACACAGACTCCAGACTCTTCATTCTTTGCTGCATACCCCAGAGCTAGAGAGTAAGGTGGCAGACATCTGTAGATGCCCCATGAAATCTGAGGACACACACACACATATTAACCCAGCACTCTGGCCTCCCTCCCCCAGAGCCAGAGAGTAAGGGTGGGGGCGCGCACAGCCGTCCTTTAGACTCAGAGGACCTGCGTCTGATTGAGGAGGACCTCAGCAAGCAGCTGGGCTCCAGCCCCAGAGACAGGGAGTGGGACACCGAGGCCGACCTGGAACCCTACCTCAGCAGCCTGGAGAACGGAGGTACGCGGGGCAGCACCGTCTGAGATGCAGCATAATGTTAGCTGGGATGGTTCGAGCCAATACCAGTCATTTCACAAACTGTTGAAAAACAAAACTAATAAAAATGAAACTAACTGGTACTATTTAAAAGATAGTAATTAACTCTGGTAACCCTATTACAGACTGGATTCATTATATTTGTTTTGAATGACGTATTTAAGATTAGTCAGTGTCTGAAATTCATAGAAATATGTCACCCTACTTGTTTTAAATGTAATTTTGTTTATAGAGTAAAATACAATGTGAAACATTCAATAAAACTGATTTTGCGTTTTAATTTAAAACTAACAGCAGCCAGCCAGGAACCATTGTTTTCCTTTCATCTGATTGGCTCTCAGTCAGAGAGTGTACGGTAGTCAGCAGGGACAAAGACTGTATGTAACCGAGGCATTCAAATGTTTGGTACCAGCCAGTGTGGCGGGCGACCCTTATTGATTTATCTGCCAAAGACAAAATCAGCAGGTATTTGGTGCGCGGCGGTTAATGTTAATGTGTTAATATCAGACCCAGAGGTGTAACACCAGTCTTCTTAGTGTCTAACTAGAGTTCTCATCTGGAAATGGCTTTGGAAACACCCCCACTGCTTCTTCCCTCTGAGCAACTGTGTGATGTTTCTGCGTTCAATAGTTTTCGCTGTGTGTGTGTGTGTGTCCCTCCAGAGATGTTTTACTCCATGGGTCCTGGTGTGATGAGCAGTAGCGTGACATCGGTGCGTTCTGGCAGCGAGCTGTCAGACAGCGATATGGAGTCTTCTACACACAGCCTGATCAGCCTCACACAGCCTGCAGCAATGTCTGCACAGGTACAGTACAGTCTGTCTGTCTGACTGTATGTGTTTGTGAGTAACATCTACATTTGACACTCTTATCTGGAGCGACTTATTCGTAGGCCTGCACAGTTATGACTACAATGATAATCTTGATTATATATTAGAGAGCTTATGAAATGATGTCTACTATTTCTTTCCTTCCCCTACAGGGAACCTAAACAGACACACAGACACCTTGTAAACCGACTCACCAATGAAGTTAATTCCATGTCTGATAGTTGATTTCCACTTCATTCTTCTCTACCAGGGTATGGCGAACTGTCCAAGGCGCTATCCTGTGGCAGGGTCTCTGTCTAGCCTGCCCCAGGCCAGCAGCCGAGCCAGAGGTAACAACACTGCACTGTACAGGGCTTAAACAAGCTCAGTGAATTTGTATTTTTAGCAACTCTAAAATATTAAGTAGTGGGGACTGGAATGATCCCTTTCATCATTAGGCACTTGGAGTCACTTTTTGCTTAAAAGTTATTGCTTTAGCATAATTACAACCCTGACGACTAATCTGTTTCTGTGTCACCTTTTAGATAGTATTTTTTTTTTTTTCATGTTACTTTTCCAAATTAATATGGAAACAAAACCACGTCACACTAAACTTTTCATCCTCTTCCTTGCAGGGCGCTTCCACAGCGGCCAGTCAGAGCCATTGAAGCCAGACGCCTTACTGCGACTGACGCTGGGCGGGCTCACCCTAACCCTGCTGCAGGAGGACCCGCCCCCCGGGCCTGACGGAGCCTCATCATTGGCTCAAGTGTCTCAGGTGTTCTTCCGGGAGCTGGCCTTCTTCAAGGACAGCATGTTCAGCGAGAGAGACTTCCACCATCTGAGAGGCAGCTTCGCCAAGGCCTGCCCACACTCCCACCTCAGGTACACACACACACACACACACACGTTTGTTGCATTATAATGCAATTGGACGCAGCATTTTCTTTCTACAGATTCTGTACTTATTTCTGGTGTATAGTTCTTTCTGAATATCAGTACAAGATTGTGGGAGTCTTGTGAAAATTTGGACCTAAGGTGTAAAGATTCATAGTTGTGAAAGTGAAATGTTCATAATAATTACATTTCTATCAGTAAAGAACAGATGATTTGTCTGATAACTTACAAATATAGTGGAGTTAAGTGTCTCATGCCTGAATAGCAGACTTTAATTTACTCCTTACAAAATATGAGGAGCAAGAGAAAATGAGGTGCTTCCTCAGGATTTGGTTACTTACACAAAACTTGCAACTTGATTTGTAGCCTGGGGATTGTGGGTAGCAGCAGAATACCGTGTTTAGGAAGCCATCTCCAATGCCTTTGGCACTAAGGAAAATTTGTGTCCTCTTGCATCATGTAAATTGCAGCAGCCTGTATTACAATTTCAACATTTGTAATTGTGTATCACTCTCTCTTTTTGTCACACACTCACCCCATGTGTACAATTACATAGACGCACAAAGACAGAGCTGTTCTGGCCTACTAAATGCTTCCTCTCCTAGCTTAAAGTGTGTGTATGTGTGTGTGTGTGTGTGTGTGTCTCTCTCTCTCTCTCTCTCTCTCTCTCTCTCT
>CABFOP010094146.1:0-11100 GCA_900683385.1 Anoplogaster cornuta | reverse complement strand
AATTGCTTTATATTTAACATATATAATCAATAATGCAGCCCAAGAATCAGCCCGTTTTATTTATTTTTAATTTTTTTTCCATACTTTTATTGCAAGTAATTAAATCAAGACAAGCACAAAAAGTCCAATACATTTTCATATCCTTGCAGTTATTTTCTTTTCTTTTTTTTGTAATTTAAACACCCGGTGACACAAACTGAAAAAATTAGTATAACTAATTTTTTTTTTTTAATTATTAAGGTGATAACCCCAACAAAGCCATTAACCCTCTAATAACTGGAACGTTTGGAGCTATTGCTGGAGCTGCCAGTGTGTTCGGAAACACTCCCCTGGATGTTATAAAGACGAGAATGCAGGTAAGGTTGAATTATGACGCTTCTCATAATGACTCGGGCGCTGCACAGAATGTCCACCGCGTTACTGACATGTTTGTTTGTTTGCTATTCACCAGGGTCTTGAAGCTCACAAGTACAAAAGCACAATGGACTGTGCTGTCAAGATCATGAAGTACGAGGGACCCAGGGCGTAAGTTCATATGCGTTGTACATATATACTGTACAATAAGGCACGGCAAGAATTTGACATGTTTCGTTCTGGTCGCGTCTAGAGAGTTTGCATCGATTTCTGGTTATTTAATGGCCAAGAAAAAAAGATGCACTTAAACTCATCACAGGTTGTCGTTTCAGAAAACCGCAGTAGTTACAGTTGCAAACATGCCCCTCGAGAAGTGGGGCATCAAGTAAGGAGTTATGTAATTTATACTAATATACTCCTCTCCTGTTCAGGTTCTACAAAGGTACTGTTCCTCGGCTGGGTCGGGTGTGTTTGGACGTGGCCATAGTCTTCATTATCTATGAGGAAGTTGTGAAGGTTCTCAACAAGGTCTGGAAGACGGACTGAAATGGACACCCCCATCGAATACTACACAAGCAGGAGTACTTGGACAGGCCCGCCAAAATCGTAACCAGGCCAAGTCCCCAACCAGCCTCCTGAACCCTGCTTCTAGGTTCTAATATCTACCTCTCTACCACCTGTCAAGATAGGGATCTTTGTTCTAGATATTACTTATAACCCAGCTATTACAAGTGTAAGCATAATCTGTGTCAGCTTTGCTACAACATGCAGCATTACTGCTTACACCTGCCCTCTCTTCTTAAATTCCAGAAAGATTAAGTTCCTTAAGAGCTCAGGGAAGGGAACAAGGCATTTGTGTAGGACTAGACCTGCTTGACCAGAGAATGGGAACACTGTCAGCACAGAGAAGTGTATTTTACCTAGAGTGCTCTTAGTTAATTTATGCTCATGCCAATACTGAACCCAACATAATGTGATGTACACACTATAGACAAACAAATTATACTTGAAAATTAGACAAACGATCACAGAGCTCATAATTCTGAAAGTTTTTTTTTGTATATGCAAATATTTAGGAAATTGAGTTGTCTTTCACAAGAGGTTTTGAGACCATTATTACATTTAATACTGGTATCAGTATAATGGATATTTTAATTTAGATGTCATTTCATGCAGTGGCTACAGATATATTAACTGATTTACATCAAGGAGTGCAATTAAGAACTAAATGCCTTAAATCAATTTGTTGTCAGATTTACTAAGCAGCTGTTGATATTTGAGTAATTCAAGATTGTAGGTTGTATAGAGTTATAGTTTTTTTTTCTAATTATCTTTTGTACATACTCAAAATGATTTAGAAATACACAATTCTAAAAAGTGACTAAGATGGTTTTAGTTGGGTTTACTTTTTTAAGTTTTAGAAATATTTGAAAACAATTTACCTTTTAGGTTAAAAGTGCCTATGTATTGTATGATTCATTTAGAAATATTTTATGAGATTAAGAAATGTCATTGTTGTATGTTGTCTGTCCTAGATGTGTTCTTTTTCACTAAAACATTAACACATTGAAAAATTATAATCGATTACACACAGTGCAATGGTACCAAATGTTTAATGCCAGGCGTTTTTGATTGATATTTCTTTTGCATTTACTCCATTTATATACATATTGCCATTAATAGTGCCTTCCATCTCATTCCATGGAGAAGGGGTTTAGAGTTTAAGATATGGGTTTTATTGCGAATTCCAGATTCTATTATTTGATTAATTACATTTTTTAAATGTATTGCCTTTTCTTTGACAACATGATCCGATGTGCCATCTTCAGCCTGAGTTTGCATCCTTGCAGACCTGTGACATGGTTGCTTAATCATAATTGTAGCTTTAATAATATGCAGATTTGACTACATCATGTTTTTGGCTCAGTTAAACCAAGAGTTCATGTGCCTTCAGTCTGATAAGATATATGTTCACTAATAAATATTGGACTTGGACTGCTGAAAATATTGTGTTTGACGTGACTATTATTATTTATTTATTTATTATATTATTATTTATTATATTATTATTATTTCACACACATAGCTTATAGATAGTTATAGTCATAGCTTATAGATGGGTTGTAGTGTTTCTGACACCATTTTTACACCGTGACCTTGCAGTGGAGTTTGGACTCCTCTGCTTGCCGTAGTTGTTAGTGTACGGCTTCGGCTTGTCCTCTTCCTCAGGACGAGTGAATGAAGATGGTTGTATTTGTTTAGCATTAGTTACACGTTTTTAAACATGTCTTTTACTGGAGGAGGACCCAGGGGATTTTATTTTAACACCGTGTTATCTTTGGCACGGTCGCTGGCCGCTCACCGGCATGCACCGATAGAGAAGGTAACGTTAACGCTGCTTTGGCTAACAAGCTAGCGACCTGTCAAGACACTGACCAGCAGGCCTGGCGTCAACCGAGCTAACGTCTCGGTTAGGGCTGTAACATGAAGCGGAAGTAGTAGACGTGTTTTCAGTGTGTCAAGTAATGGTTTGGGCTGTCTTTTAAGTGTATTTAATGACATATGTGAGAGGCATCTAGCATTGCTAAGCTGGCTAACACGAGCTAACGTGATGTTGTCAACGGTTCTATAAATGGCTGATGTGATCTGTGAGACTAAGGAGCACTGCCCTCTGGTCCTAGATGTTTGTTTTTATTATTATTGGTGTGGTGTCTGCATGTTTGCTCATGGACTGCATATCATATCTGCCCTCAGTGGCTCGTGACCTCACCGCCCTACATGGCAGGAAACTTTATCAGGAAACTAACCGGCCACTGTGTCAGTGGCTACTGGATTTCAGACTTCACCAGCCGCTTTCACAGACTCAGTGGATAAGCTGTGCAGACCTAGACCTCTAGACCTCTAGACCTCTAGACCTCTAAACCTCTAGACCTCTAGACCTCTAGAAGTTGAGCATGGCATAAAGGCATTATCAGATGACCCAAGTGTTGTTATCGTACACTAGCTTTGTTTATATCCTCCCTGCGCCTCCCACCACTTAATCAGCCCTGTCGTTACTGCTAGTGTAACATGCTTGGTATATATCATTAAAATAACGGCTAAATGCATGTAATGTGCATTGTGTGTCCCTAAAATGGAGACTTAGGCCTACATACTCTAATATTTATCCTCTTCATTTCCTTACTATAAATTATCAGTCTCCACACAACAATGAGATTGATAAAGTACTTCCTGTTCTGGCCTCCAGCTTCAGCTCTCTTCCCCAAAACAATAATCTGATGATCTAATCAGTGTCAAATTAAAATGTAATGCAGACTGAGGTAGACTAGTATATGTCTGGATATTTTAGATAAATGCCTATGATATTGTATGACCTAATATCAGTTTAGCGTTTCATTGGGCGACATAGCCAAGTATTTAAGTCCCTGGTAGCAGCAATCAAGAGTAAACAAAGGGAAACTATTTTTTAACTTCCAGGAGGGAGAGGCCTAAGAATCAATTTTGTGAAGGTGAATTGTCAGGGAGGATTTATTATTGAGTAAAGCACAAGTCAGGGCAGTTAGCGGAAGGTAGTGATTGGGAAATACAAGGAGACATAGACCTGCAACGTACAGTCCCACCAGAGATAGCCAGCCCCAACCTACTGTAAGACCTGACCTAGTATTGTGACCCAATACTCAACACACAGTTTAGCTCACTGTGCCATGGGAAGATGCAGTAGATGAGACGAATGAAAGGAAGAAACCTAGATACACTGACCTAGGCTGAAAACTCCATGAATTCAGCACAAATATCAATAACTTAAATAAGTATAAATATTAAAATCTGCAGTGACAAAATGAAATAAATATATTAAGACCATGAATAAAACTGAAATTATGTCTTATTTTAAACACTGCTGCCACACTTGACCTGGACAGCTTTGTACACGGCTCTATAAACTAAATTGTTCCATATTTGGCTCCTGGCATTTGTTATGTCTATCAGTTTAGGTGGAGTTGAAATCAGTACAAGATGTGGTGGACATATTGTCCCTCTGGAGGTCTTAAAGTAAATTTGTAAATTTGGTCGATCATCTATGAATTTAAATATTGAATTCAATCTCTTGCAACTGTATTGAAGTAGTATTGAAATTTTGGTTGTCATGACAACGCTAGCCACTACTAGTTTACTCAGGGAGTTTGGGATTTGTGGTCAGGGATTAGGGCAGGCCACAAAGGCAGTTTATGAAGAATCAAAAAGCAGCAGCCAGTATCAGCTGAGCTCTAAAGTATGGAAATTTCTGTCATGACTAAGTCAGGAAATATATTCTATGAATGCAGAGGTGTGGTAGCAGAAGTGGGTAGTCATACACTATTCTCAGCTCTTAGTATAATTTAACTTAGTTTGTTCTGATAAATAACTGGAATTTAAAGTGTCTGTTGCCCCCCCCCCCCTTTGAAGGAGTATTTGCTCGTACCTTAAGGCCATTTCAGAGTTCACACTTAGAGGTCTAAAGCTAGCAACACCCTTGACACATTTTTAAAATACTAACCTATCATGAAATGCAATGTATCTCACACATACCAACGGATTTGACCAACACAGTTAGGGTCGGGGGTCATACACTAAATCATATGATTAAGATTCCTGTTCAGATTCTTGACGTGTCAGGACCTGTAGTCTTGCAGGAACTCGAGGAGGCGGATAAGGAAGTGTCCGAGTGAATCTTAAATAACTACACACTACAGCTGTCCGTGTTCGGGATTTTACACTCAATAGCAAAGCACACAATTCTTTTGTATGATGAATCACCAAATCATGTTTTCTAGAGTTAATTTAGGGAAATTTGTGCGCAAGTGACTATTATAGTCTATTCTGATGATAGTTTACTATCTACATAACTTTACGATGAAATCCGTCTCAGTACCGTTGTTTTTTTAAATGGTTTTATCCAGTATTTCATTCCATTCAATCAAAAACAAGGTATGTCAAAACTGTGACATGATGGATCTAATCTATCAACTGGGTTCGGTGTTAGTTCAATTTGAATTAAATTAATTCATACATTAAAATGTATACATTTCAGTACATTGAAACTGCAATTCACGTATTAATGACAGAGCATTCTAGTCAATAGATGACCTGCTCTTAAACTTCAGAGATGTTTACAGAACACCAGTGTATCAGAATTAGACTAGAACAAGTAGTCAATGACTTGTGATTGTAACTTCTTCTGATTCTCACTCTGTTAAAATGGGCTTTAGATCCCTCTCGGGCATAAAATCCTGATCCTCGTTAGTGTTGGGCTAATTAATGCCAGAGGTAGGTTGTCTGGCTCCATGCCTGAAAACACACTTAGTCTGACAAAATCATTATCTCTGATGGGGCTGTTTATTTCCTGTGGGCAAACATAGATTTATTCTGAACTTTAAAGTGGTAGTCTCTGAATAGCTTATCGAAGTATAGAGCGGTACACAGAAAGATGAGGCCTACATCTTGACTAGAGCACAGTGAAAGTGTGCTCACAAATTACATGTGGTTCTTTCTATACTGTGTGATGGTGCATATGAAATTGAGTGTTGTTCCTTCCACAGGTCCAGAAGTTGCAATGCATGTGCCCTGTGGACTACAGAGGAGTTTTCCAGCTTGATGAGAGGAGGAGAGATGCTGTCATTGCACTGGGCATCTTTCTAGTCGAATCTGACCTGCAGGTATTCTTAACACATCCCTAGCTTGTATCTACTATGCTGCTACTATTTTCAAAGTGAATCTACAGTGAGTTACACAGTGGTAACCTATGGTGTTGGTCTGGCTTTTGCTAACATGCTATAAAATACTTCTGTTGCAGCACAAAGACACAATTGTCCCCTACATTCTTGGGTTGCTTAAGGGGCTTCCTAGAGTTCAATGGATTGAAGAAAGCTCAGAACGCAAAGGAAGGGGTAAAGATATATCTATGACAGTATTAATTACTGTATAACCAGCAGGTATTTTATGTGCTCCAGACATGCATTCCACTATATTTCATTACAGCGCATGGTACTGTTTCATAATGGTTGCTGAAATTTCTGTCTTGCAGAGATCCTCCCTGTAGCAGAGAAGTTCAGCTTTTGTCTTGTCACACTGCTCTCAGATGTCGCCCAGCGGGACGAGAACTTACGAGGACAGGTGTGTTCTTGTATTCCTAAACTTTCGAGTAACAAATGTCCTCACAACGATAGAAATATTACGCAAATCCTCCAAAGCGACGATATTTTGCTGGGCCTCACCTTTTTCAAGGGGCTAATTTAGGGTTGGGACTTGGATTTAGGGTTTAGGCTAGAATTAGGATTAGGTTTAGGGTTAGGGGTAAGGAAATGAGATGAAGCAAAGCGATATGTTTGGTTGAGTTGAGGTATGTGATGATGTAACATCTTTGTCAGATCCTGGAGGCAGTCATGGACATCATGCAGGTGCTGCAAGACATCTGCAAGACTCCAGAGGCTCACGATAAAGGTACCGGCACGCCTCACGCTTCCTGTATATGCTACTTCAGTTTCAGTGAATTTAATTTGGGGTATTTATGTTTTCATCTGGTCCCTGTCTCTTTTCTTACAGTATACCTTTGTAGGTACACAGTGCCCTGCCTGCTCGGTGTTGCCCGGGCGTTCGGCCGATACAGCAACACCGAGGAGCCATTGCTGTCCAAGCTGTTCCCTCGGCCGCCTGCTCCTCTGCTCTCGACCAGTGAGGACTCCGATTCAACGCGCCGGCGGTCCTTCAATGACTTCCGCTCCATCATGCCGAGCTCTTTGCTCACGGTGTGCCAGGGAGACTCCGTCAGACGGAAAGGCTCCTCCAGTTCGTCACAACAGGTAATAATACTGTTACCCACAGCCAGAGGGTAACAGTTATTGATATTTAATGACAAAAGCATTGTAAGTTGGTGATTTGTCCAGATAAGTTGACTAAGAACATAATCCATTTTACAGGAATGGCCAGTGCAAAGTAACGGCAGTGAAAGGGAGGGTGCATAACTGTATTTTTACGTACACCTCTATATTTATTCACACTTGTTTCCTGCGTGTCTCCAGGCCAGTCCAGAAAGGGCAGGTCTAACCCCCAGCTCACCTGCTGACACGTCTGCACAATACTTTGAAGGTAAGCGAAAGAGTCTTTAACAAGTACACTTCACCATGTTGGGCTTTCCGGTGACACAAATCCTGACTTGCTAAAGAAATGCAAATGTTCTACCTCCCTTATCATTTCAACTGTTCCCTCTCTTCAGGCTCATATCTCCCTGATGGCAGTGCAGTGGACCCGGACTACTACTTCTCCACCATCAGCTCCAGCTTCTCTGTCTCCCCTCTCTTCACTGGAAGCAGCACTGGAGATTTCGATGTCCCTCTTGATATGCTCAGGCAGCTCCTTCACATGGTTAGTAACCACAACATTACAATAGAAATCAAAAATACGGCCAGGGATACATTGGATCACGAAAATGGGCCACATGCATGGCTGCAAACTTGATGCACTTGGTCTATGATTGTCAGTGTTTGTGTTTGCCATATACTCAATAAACTGTTTCTCTTCAACAGGTGGAACAGTTTGTCTCTGAAACATTTTTGAAATCACTAGATGACACCTTGGTGGAACTTGTAGAGGTATTTTAGTACATCTCACATCACTACACAAGTTTGTAGGACCATTTAGGACATTTCAAGTTTAAGTTCATTTCAAGTTTTCAAGCAATTGTTGTCATTTTCTTTCTTTGTAGTTGAATCCTGGTCTTCACTTGTACTACAAAACCTTCAGTGATCCTCTGTACGTAGCCATCTTTAAAATGCTGAGAGACACCCTATACAATCTGAAAGGTAAGGACCCTCCCCTCTAATTAGGTCACCTTTCTCACTGCCTACCGATATATGTCCAGAAAGATTGGGGTATTGCATATTTGTAAGTTTTGCTACAAATCATGTAAGCAAGCATGTAACCGTGTGCTCATCAGAACTTCAGACTGGCTATGTGAAGGAAGTTCACGACTTTGTCCTGGAGCAGTTCAGCAGCAGCCAATCAGAGCTGCAGAGGATCCTGCACGATGTAGAGTACCTCCAGAGTGAACTGAGCCCACTCAAACTACGCTGTCAAGCCAACGCTGCCTGTGTGGACCTCATGGTGTGGGCTGTCACCGAAGAGCAGGGTAAGACTTTGGTCCAAATGTGAGAGGATGTAATCCCCCTGTTAGAAGTCATCCTTTAACTACTGGAATCTCTGCAACTTGTCTCTGTTTTTTTTTTTTTTACTAGGAGCTGAAAACCTGTGCACCAAACTTTCAGAGAAGTTGCAGTCAAAGACATCTAGTAAAGTCATCATTGCTCACATGCCCCTCCTCATCTGCTGTCTACAAGTAAGAGCTTATCAGCTTGTCTGTCTTATCAGCTTCTTCCTATTTCTCTTCCTGTTTCTGTGGAGGAAGGTACAGAAACGCCATCACGAGGAGGCCAAACTGAAAACTGACAGCACAGATTACGAGTTGCCATGCCTTCCTAGTTACCTCTCGTTTCACTGTTCTACATAAAAGCCACATAAAAAAAGTATTTAATTAAATTGATTAATCATCTAATACAGAGACAGGCTGCCTGCAGTCTTGAAATATATGATATTATATTATCTAAAATCAAGGTCTCAAATGGTGTTGAATACAGTAAATACAGCATTTTAAATTCAGACGTAGAGGTCTTGAAAATGTTGTGGTTTCTTGGTGTACAGTTATTCTGTTGACCAATTTATGGTCTTGGTCATTTATTGGTCATGCACATTTTCTCAAATGTGATATTGGTCTTATATTTAATTCTACGAGGCATTAGAAAGGCATTAGAAATGTGTAGACACCCTGAGAGAAAGCAGAAGTAAAGGAGCAGTCTACCAATTTGTCGCTGTGTTAACTGCACCAACAACTTGTCAATTTGGCAAACATGTACGTTCACGAATCAACATATTGTTTCAGTCACCCCTTCCATGTCATGTCATGTCTTGTGCCACACCTACTTTTCCTAAAACAAAATATCCCGTCAGTTAATAATCTCTGACATTGCATTGATATATTTTAATGCATGTGCATGAATGCGTATGTTTGCATGTGTGTGTGTCTTCATGTGTATCCATGTGTGTGCTCAGGGCCTGGGCCGTCTGTGTGAGCGGTTTCCTGTGGTGGCCCACTCTGTCACCATGTCACTGAGGGACTTCTTGGTGGTGCCCTCCCCTGTTTTGGTGAAGCTCTACAAATACCACAGCCAGTACACTACAGGTAACACGCAAACTCACATTCATTTCATTTATTTTGAGTTATAAATGCTTTGGCGCCAAATCCTGAAGCTCCACATTCAATTTTTCGAAGGGGTTGGCGAGATAAAGATCCACGTGACCAATGAACACTCTCAGTCAACCCTCAGCACCCATTCAACCAAGAAGAGCCAGCCCTCTATGTACGAACAGCTCCGGGACATCTCCATAGATAACATCTGCAGGTGGGCGCACCCACATACACACTTCTAAACTCTATGCACATGCACGCACACGCCTTATGCATGTCTCGTCTGAAATCAAGTCAGCATGGCGGCGTCAGTGCAACCCTACTCACCCTTCTCCTTTTCTCACAGGTGTTTGAAAGCAGGATTGACTATGGATAGTGTCATTGTAGAAGCTTTCCTCGCCAGTCTCTCTAACCGTCTCTACATCTACCAGGAAAATGATAAGTAAGTCGAGCTTCCTTTAGTGACTGACTTTGACAATCATGAAATGTTCTCCGGCACTCTTACTTCCACATTTTCCCTCTTTTCCTTAGGGATGCCCACTTGATCCCGGACCACACCATCAGGGCGCTGGGTCACATAGCTGTGGCCCTGAGGGACACTCCCAGAGTAATGGAGCCCATCCTGCAGATCCTCCAGCAGAAGTTCTGCCAGCCTCCCTCCCAGCTCGATGTCCTCATCGTAGACCAGCTCGGCTGCATGGTCATCACCGGCAACGTCAGTATCCACAGACACCTCTGCCTTCTCTATTTCTTATGTCTCATCCTCCTTAATTACTGCCAATGCAGCCACTGGTTCTATGAAGATACTCTCACTTCATAACTCTGTTTTCTTTCCCTTTAGCAATATATCTACCAGGAAGTGTGGAACTTGTTCCAGCAGATCAGTGTCAAGGCCAGTTCCATGGTCTACTCCACCAAGGACTACAAGGACCATGGATACAGGTGATCACCTTACAATGACACTTTGTAAAGATCTTTTTTTGGGGGGCATTTTGCCTTTATTTGACAGTCAGTAGAGAGAGACAGGAAAGATCAGGTGAGAGAGGAGGGATGACATGCGACATCGGATTCAAACCCAGGACGTCACGGTTATGTGGTACCACCGAGCCACAAGGACGCCCCACAATGACACTTTTAATGATACCTACTCAGTTACAGTCTATTGGAGTTGTTGTGAGTGCATGAGACAGTGATGTAAAGTGAGAGGATATTGAATTCTTCCTGTAGTCATGTCTTCCTTGCAGTGTCTTATCTGGTCCTGTAGTGAACGTGTCCTGTTTCCCTTGTATAGACACTGTTCCTTGGCTGTGATAAATGCACTGGCCAATATTGCAGCAAACCTTCAGGCCGAGCACATGGTTGACGAACTGCTGGTCAACCTGCTCGAGCTTTTTGTTCAGCTGGGCTTGGAGGGCAAGAGGGCCAGTGAGAGGGCCTCAGACAAGGTCCCAGCACTGAAGGTGAGGCACTCA